>JBBPOI010000727.1:0-10121 GCA_038091355.1 Phylloboletellus chloephorus
GTGACCGTGGGAATACCCACATGGCTCCAAGAGAAATGCTAAATAATAATACAACGAGTGATCGTTCTACTGCACTCGTATGCAAGGAATAAAATATCTAAAAATACAAGGAAAATGCTGCAAGACCAAGGGAAGAACGAGCTTAGTCACGGCTCGTTCCCTGTGTTCGTAACACCTTAAGCCTGGGGCCCGGCTATAGCGACGGCTTAGAGGGCGTCACCCCTGGTCTGACCTAACCCTGGCCGACGGGGAGACTTACATGCAACCTAGTATAGGCCCACAAAGGGGCTGACTCAGGGATTGCAAAGCTGAGGGACGAACCCCAGCCTCTACACTACTTATACATCTGAAGGGTGGCTATGTACCTGGCAACCCTGTACTCTCCAGATAACAAGAATAGCCCATGACATCATAGATGACATCATGGACCAAGATAAGGGCCTGGCCCTGTGACATGAGGCATTTTAGCCCCTTGCCAGCAGGCTCGGCAGAAGAAGAAGGCGTGTGGGCATATGAACATACCACAGCCATGAGGTAAGAGTCCAGACCTGGCTAAGGGTCTAAAGATAAGAGCCCAAACGTGGCTAGGCCACATCACCTGATCAGTTATCACATGACAATGTCACATGACTTCTGATCACATGACTTTGAAGATAGGAGAATGATCACGTGACCAAATCACGTGACCGCGAAAGTAACGAATGTGTAGGCTAAGGACTTGGGGCGGCGCACAGCAGCTCGCTCCCTAATCCGATTAGCCAAACGTCTTCATAGAAAGAGGTAGGGTAAGGGCAGCGCTCGGCAGCATGCTCCTTAATTCGTAACACCCTCTAAGCCGTCGTTATAGCCAGGCCCCAGGCTTAAGGGGATAAAGGTTCTGGCACCTGATGCCAGCAGGACTAGCACCTGGCCCATGCTATTCATACGCCTGTCCAGCGTACAAATTAGCATAAAGTTGCTGTTCCCCCATAGTGCACTAGGGGGGGTCGCTGGTCACCTTGGCCAGATGTCTTGGAGTAAGACAATAATACAACTCGGGCACCATCCCTTTCCGGTCTTCCTTTCTATCACCCCCGTATCTTTAGGGGAGTTGGCTTTATCGGCAAGCCATTAGTATTTTACACTTTGTAATAGATTAGTAGTAGACGACCTCTACCCCTTGTATATGTACTCTAGTATGGGGGGATTGGGGTTTGGTGGTTTAGGAAGACCCCAGATCCTAACAGTGAAGAGGCCAGTGGATGCGAGTCGATTCACGAAGATGAGTGAGATCTGGAATTCCAGAATTAGGAGCACGTTTGACAATATTATCTTGAAAGTCTTGTCCGATACCTGTGATATGAGCGGTGTTATAGATGGTAGCATTTACTATGCATTTTCTTTATTTTTCTGATATTTTATTGACACTTTATGCACCAGCGCAACTCGTCGATGAGTTGCACACCATTATGCTTTACTTATTCCTTTATATATCCAAGATCTTCCCTGGATCTCCCCATGCACAGATCAGGGATCGTCCATGGATCTGCTCACACAGCCTTCTATTCATATCCATGCTGTATGTGGCTATCCCTTTCATTTACCAAGATCTCACTGAGATCTTATACATGCATTTACCATTATGCTTTCATTTCCATCTAGGCTGTGGCACAGCATGAAGGCTGTTCTGCCACTGCCTCATGTATCACATATGTATTTAATCTCTGTTCCATCACCTTGAGGGCTGTGTTCCCATATATAGTATACTGTCACAACATGTACAAACATTGTAGCATAGTATATAAGGCCGAAGGCACTGCCAGGAGACTTCAGTCAAGTTCTCCTTGGTCTTTCCTTCTCATAAGGACCTTAGACAAGACTTATCCTCTCTTTTATGCTATGAGGCTGCTACTACACAAGTCAGGCTATGGTATGCCTTGGAACTTGGTGTTTAGATTGTCCTTCTATGGGCTGGTTCCCCAAGACATATACGGAAACTGATGCCAGCAACCACACGGACAGGGCTCTTGTGTTGAGTTGTTACAAGCAGTAATGTACCAATTCTGATTGCGTGTGCTTTGGAGTTGTCTCTGAGGGTTACTGGACATGGAGGATTGAGTGGTCAGTATGTCTGGAACCAGGATCGATGAGGGACTATGTGTGATGATGCTCCAGAGTCAATGATCAATGTGCTTCTCCCACTGTTATCTTGCTCGGATGATGAGTAGGCGTGAATGCGTTGGATTAAGAACTGAGATACATTGTCACAAGCTATGTTTGCTGAGTACGGATGGTCTGGAGTTCCCTCCACTGCATTCACTCTCTTCTTTCCCTTTTTCGGTCTTTTAAAACCTCCTTTTCTCAACTCTGAGACCCATTTTTTGTACAAGTTGCAGTCAGCGGAGTTATTATACATGGCTGACAAATGATGTTTGCACCAGGTGGATGTGTTTGAGGGTAAAGCGGAGGATTTGTGTTACAAACGCTGCAATAACCAGCACTCAAGTGCTTGATGAACTTAACATTTCACTTTTTCTTTCCTTATCTTATCTAATTTTATCAAGCGCACGTGGTTATCTTATCCACAGGACGCTTTTACACCCCTTTCATCACTGACACTCATTTATTTATTATTCTTAGCGCCTCATGGACACTCAAGTGTCTAGAACCCCTTACTCCCCTTTAATTTCCATCTGCCTCATGGACAATACATGCCAACCTCATGTCTTTAATTTCCGTGCTGTGCATGGCTATGCAACATGTCCATCATGCATGTATTTCATTTCCACTTTATTCTCTCAGGCTGTGCCACAGCCTTCTTGATCCATGCTTCTTCCTCATGTTTTACATGCAGCACACATGCTGCATACATGCTTCTTTAATCTCCACCCTCTCTTTATGGACTGTGATCTATAGATTAGAAACAAACATGTACATACACAGCTTTCCTATATAAACCCCAAGGAAACAGCTGGGATCCCCAGTCTGTTTCTCTTGGTGCTTTCCCCACAAAAAGGCATCAGAATTCTGAACTCACCCCCCCACACTCGCTATGTTGTTTTGATTATTCTATTGGGCTAGTGGACGTTGACCCAGTCGACAAGTCATGCAACCTAGAACACCACATGAAGACTTTTTTGTTGGTTGTTTCAATTTGTGCATGTTGGAGGCCTTCATTGCTGACTCCAAGTGTCCAGAGGGATATAGGTGGGAGTCTTCGGCAGTGATGCATGTTTCCACTGCGTTGAAGGTGAGTTTGCTGTCCTCCACAGTGTTGACGAGTGAGGACTTGAACAACTCCCACTCTGGGATCTTGGAAGGGAGTTAAAGAGAATGAATGCCATAACCTTTGGGTCGACAGCGAACTTCATGGCGGCTGTTACAGTTTTCCTTTCGTTTCATGTTTAGCCCTCAGTTTCTTATTTAGTTTCACATTTTTAGTTTTACTTAACAGATCTTAGATGTGTTCCAGGTACAATCTGGATCTTAAAACCTTTTCTTTTACATGTTTCAGAAAGGGTTTCATCCATTACTTCCTTTTTCATATCCGCCTTATCATTACTAATCCTTCGACCATATTCCATGACCTTTTATGATTAGTAATGCTATTATTATCTTGGTCTGTGTGCAGTTTACCTTCGTATAAATACTGGAGCTGCCTGTACATAATTCCCTATTCTTTATCTATGCAATACAAGCATATCTTCTTGCAATCCTTTGGTCCCCATCGAAGTCCTTCGATCCTAGGGACACTCCTCAAAGCCTCCTGATCTCACACTAAGGCTCACCAAGCCTTCGACGTCAGTACTCAGGCTCACCAAGCCTTCAACCTCAGTATTAAGGCTTATCAAAGCCTTTACCTTCGAGTTTTCTCTGTCGCTGTACACTAGTGGATGTCGGTCTCTTCGTGAGTATCACCCATCTAGAGTCGGCTTTTCTACGTCGAAGATAGCAGAAGGCGCTTCACGTAACAGCAGCAAGGCAGGACTTGGAAGTACAGAGTGATGCGATGTGCTCCGAAACTCTAGAGTTGCCATCCCAGATTGCATTGAAGAACTGCTGGAAAATGTAGAAGGTGGAGGAGACATTTGGAGCATCTAGGAGGGACAGGAGTTTGTCACAAAGTTCCTTGGCCGATCTACAAGACTCTGTCTTGAGCAGGAGAGCATTAGATAGATGCTCTTGTATGATGCCATGCACTTTTTCATCATGCTCCTGCCAGTCACGGACTTCCTAAGTGGTTACTCTGGTAGTTCCAAGGGCAGGTTTCTTGTCCATCCTGAAAATGACTCCATACACTTGACTGCTTCGGAGTTTGCGGATGACCTTAACTTTCCATAAGGGGAAGGTTGCAGAACTGGTCAGAATCTCGTCATTTCAGATAGTATCTGATGTCATGTTTTAGTGACAGGACAGGGTGAAAATGATGAAAGAAGATTTATTTTCTAACAGGTATATCAGATAGCTGATAGCTGGAGTTTGTTCCAGGTGAACGGGAGCGAGTGTGCTGAGGGAGACATGAGTATTGAGTTGTTGGTTTAGCTTGTGCCAATGGGGCTCATAACCTGTCAAAATTCCGGAGGTCCAAAGCAAGCAAAGCTGGTAAGACCGGAGTTGACCAGAGCTCAGCTGCTGCCTAAGATGAGGTGGAAACAACTTTATTCACCTGGTAGGACTGGAGAAGCTGCGATACATCAATCTAAGGATAAAGACTAAGTAATGTATAGCTCACCTCAGCTGCCACCTAAGATGAGGCAGAAACAACTAAGATATTCATGGGTAAAGAAAGGAGTTTATATAGTATGTAGTAAAGGCACACTTGTACCTCAATAAGTGTCCAAAGGAAAAAAGATGAGGAGCGAGGTGAGGGACATGCAAGCGACATTGCCGAGTGATAACATTTTACCATGAAAGCAGATGGAACTCTGGAGTTGGTAGCACGAACTCCAGAGTTAAAGGCTTCTATTTGAGGCTCCAGAGCTCCAGAGATACTTCCAGAGTAGGTTATATTTTGTCAGTTGAAGCAGGCTATATATGATGAGGAAAGCGATTAGCTTACCTGGTACTGTAATAAGTCCTACAACAAGTTCCTGTTAGTTGGGATAATTCCCCACTCTGTACACTTTTCTCCTTTTCCTATGAACTTCTAACTATTACCATCACTTTCTCCACCATTCAACACTCTTTCTACCATGTTCCCATTTCATTCTGTCTTGTTCCCATTGCTCTGCACTAGCAGAGCATTGACTTGTACCAGATGTCCACTTCTGTGGCTCATTGCTTATCTTTGTTTACTTTAGAGTGGACATAGATACTGGAGTCCACTGTAGCTACTCTTTGGTTACTCACAGTGGACTCCAGGTACTGTATTCTCTTATATCTACTTCAATACATTGGTTACTCACAGTGGACTCCAGTCCAACACCTCTGAGTTGACTCATTGAGTGGCTAGTCCGCTTTATCAAGTATTTTGCACTTAACAGTTCCACAGGGACTCCACAATCTAAGTCAAAGGGGATGCACTACACCCCTAAGACTTGTTACAAAGTTGCAGCAGTTCACAGTACTGCACTGACTGGCAAGGAGACAAGTACTAAAGAGAAAGGACCAGCCACTAACATTAAAGTGCTAATGAGGGATCCTGAAAACTACAACTAACTAACTCACTCTCAAACACTAGCTACCACTCAATGGACTTGCTGCTGAAGCAAACAAGAGTTATGGATTAAGGAGTGTGTTGCTGTGCGCCACCCTTACCCTATCCTTTTCATGTAGACATTTTGTTAGGATCTGGGATCTTCCTAAACCACCAAACCCTAATCCCCCTATACTAGAGTACATGTATAAGAGGTAGAGATTGTCTACTACTAATCTATTACAATATTGTAAAATACTAATGGCATGCCAATAATGCTAACTCCCCTAAAAGTGCAGGGGTATAGAATGGAAGACTGGAAACTGACGGTGCAGGAGTTATATTATTGTCTTACTCCAAGACATCCGGTCAAGATGGCCGGCAACCCCCTCTAGTGCACTATGAGGGGACAGCAACATTATCCTTATTTATGGTGCCGGACAAGCGCATATACTAGCATTTACTGTTACAAGTCCTAGGACAAGTTCCACAGGGACTCCACTATCTAAGTCAAAGGGGGGGCACTAAAACCCCTAGGACTTGTTTACAAAGTGCAATCGTTCACAGTACGATGCAGACGGGCAAGGAGAAAACTTAAGAAGAAAGGATCAGTCACTGATACCGAAGTACCAGTAAGGGACCCTGAAGAGTACCAACTACTACTACTACTAAACTCACACTCATGCACTGGCTACTACTCAATGGACTTGCTGCCGAAGCAAACAAGTGGATTAAGCTGGGGAGTTATCTATGATACATGGTCCTTATATACCCCAGACTACTGCACACGGACCAAGCTGTGCGTGGGAAATAGAAGTTAAGAATTAGGGTACATGTCAAACGTGTGTGAATAAGAAGCGTAATAGAAGCGGTAATTAAGAAGGCATGTACGCCTCATGTATTTAATAAAGCGGAGATTAAAAACACATGTTAGGTCATGTGACATGCTTATGTAATAGCTAAGTATTATGCCAGGTCAAGCGTTCGATCCTGGCCTAGTCCAATTCTTTTACTATAGGGGCGTTTCGTTCGTATAGGAGAGGCAAAGCGTTTATAACAGTAAGGGTTTCATCCCTTGCTTCTCCTTTTTCATTTCCGTCTTCGCATTACTAATCCTTCTACCACATTCCATGACCTTCCATGATTAGTAATGCTATTGTTATCTTGGTCCGTGCGCAGTTTACCTTCGTATAAATACTGGAGCTGCCTGTACATACTTCTCCATTCTTGATCTACGCAATACAAGCGTACCTTCTTGCAATCCTTCGGTCTATATCAAAGTCCTTCGACACCCGGACGCTCTTCAAGCCTCCTCGATCTTGCACCAAGGCTCTTCTCACCTTTGACCCTTGTACCTAGGCTCGTCATGCCTTCGCTCTTGATTCTTCTTAGTCGCTGTGCCCTAGCGGACGTCGGTCTCTTCGTGAGTATCGCCCATCTAGAGTCAGCTCTCCTGCATCAAGGATAGCAGGGAACGCTTCACGTAACATTTTGGCTGTGGTGCTTACCAACAAAAATGGCACCAAAATCGGAGCTCATGGTGTACTTGGGAGTCCCTGCTAGTAACGAGTCTAACTACTTGTTCATGCGATCCCCCAACAATGTCCTTTTCTACTCAGTGCATGCTCTCTTCGATGAGATGCACTTCCTGAAATGTTCGAGTCCATCCTGTCCTAGGCCTGTGACACAACCATCTGATGCTAGGCCTGAGTTGCAACATGCGCCACCTAAGCAATCAAATGATGATGACCTACCCCCTCGTTGACCTGAGGAGCTACCTTCTCGTCGTGCTCCATCACCATCTCCACCTTCTTCTCCACCTTGTGTGACACCTCCACCTTGCACTCCATCACCTCGCCTGCTGCCTTCGCCACTGCATCGGCTACAAAAACCTCAAGATCCGTGCCGTGTTCCGCCACCTCCTGCTATCCCATGCTAGAGCACCCCAGTGTGAAGAATGCTGATGGATAAGAGACTGGGAGTTCAGAGATACTGTTGAAAACACGGGGCGGAAAACAACTGCTAAGTTGACAGAGGGTCGGAGATCAGCATGAAGACGGAGGTGCCGAACTGTCAGGCAAGGCCCGGGTCAGCTCCGGAGGGCGGAGTTAGCTCTCGGGGTGGTGGGACGTTGGCTTCACCTTATGTGGTGCACCTCTGCCGCAAGTCAGTCCCGGATTTCAGAGGTCAGAAATGGAGTGAGGGGAGCGAGACTTAGTCTTTAGGAGGACTAATCTGGCGAGCGATCTAAGAGTAGAGCCTGGGGAGACTCAGAGGGCAGAAAGGAGCTGAGGCCAAGTTGATATTCGAACTGCAGAATACAGGGATAGACTCGTACTTTAAATACCCGGATTGTAAGTAGATTACAGAGGAAATATTACGAGCGGGATCGGAGGAATATCACGAGTGATACAAATCCAGAGTCCCGTCACAAGAGCAGGAACCCTTGTTTCTGAGACCCAGAGCTGTCAGAGAGTGAGACAAGTATTCGGAATACCTTCTGACAGCTTTTGAAATCAGAGAACAAGATCGGGGTCTCATCCCAACAGTTGAAGGTTGGGGACTAGACTCCGAGACGGAGGATGTGAAATCTATGAACGATTTTGAAATAATGTATCAGGGGGAGAAATCAAATAAAAGTCCTAGAGGTCCGGAGACCCAGAGTTACGTTCTGATAGAGAACACACTGGAGTTCGCTTCTCTTCGAAGCGGAGTTGCGCTCGCAGTGCCGGAGTTGTAGGTGGAGGTTCAGAGTTGCGCTCGGAGGGTCTGGGATATGACTGTATCCCCCTCTTAGGCCTGAACACCTGAAGGCCTAGTGAGCAACCAATGTGGAATAAAAAAATATTCGGAGTCGGAATTTTATGTTGGTGGTGGTCAGAGTCCTATAAAGTCCAGGGTGCTCTGCTCTGCTCCTTCCTCATCAACTACCATGTCCGGCACCGACGACATTCAAAACTGGTCCGACAAACGGCTGGTCAAGGTGGCCGACGATGACGACGACACCTGTGCCGCGAAGTTCACGGAGCAGAGGAGGAGGGTGTGGGAGCAGCGTGCGGAGAAAGCGCATTGAGTCGCGGAGGCAGAGGCAGAGGCGAGGCCGAGGGAGGCTGAGGAAGTGGCCAAGGCCCAGGTAGGTTTTCAGTTAGATAAGGTAGACGTGAGCTGATGTAGCATAGGCTGCACAGGTCCTGGCAGAGCAGGGCAAGGGCAAGGGCAAGGGGAGGGCGCTGCTGCCGTGCGTGCGGTGCGAACTCTGGGGGCTGGAGTGCGAACTCGCCCTGGGAAAGTCAGTGGCCTGTAAGGTGTGCCGCGAGGTGAAGTGCCAGTGCGAGCAGAGGGGGCGGAGAAGCCAGAGCGCAGGAGGAAGCACACAGAAGAGGCAGCAGAGGAGCCGCATAAAAGCAAGAAGGTGTGCGTGAACGCGCAGTCGGAGGTGGGCCCAAGTAGGGCGACGGAAGTAGAGGTCCGGGAGGAGGCCAGAGAGAACCCACTGGGTTCCGGAGAAATCAGGAACCTGGTCTGGGGGCTCTTCAAGCGCCTGGACTGGCAGAACCAGTTGCTCGCGCAGCTGGTGCTGCTGAAGACAGAGGAGGTGTACGGAGGAGGATCAGAGTGCTCAGAGAGCATGGGAGACGGAGAGTGGGAAGAGATCGCGGAGGACCTGATGGAATTGAGGGCGGAGGCAGTGGAAGCAGCCGCAGAGGAAAACCGGAGGTTACTGGAGGAGGAGTCGGAGTCGGAGGGGGAAGTAGAAGAACAGGGTACGGATAGTGATCGAGTAGTATAGAATACTATCAATCATTTTTTCTGTCCAATGTCAGAGTGAGGTCCGGGCTTGTCCGGATAATGGAGATGAAAGTCCTGGACGAGCTCGGAGGCATGTCCAAGTTCCATAGCCAATAACCAAGACATTTCATTGTCAGTGCCCTCATAACCAGTCCAGCGTACCAAGTACAATAGGTTGCAGTTTCTTCTTTGTCAATCTATCTTTGAGTCTAGGATCTCTGAAATCTCGTACTCCGGTTTGCCATCAATCTCAACCGGAGGTGGCGGAGGTTACATCTGGTTCAGAATAGTATTCGGAATGGAAGGCTCTAGTTGGGAGACATGAAAAACAGGGTGAACTGATTTCATGGAGTCGGGGAGTCGGAGGATGAAGGAGTGGGTACTGGCTTGCACAATGATAGTATATGGACCTAGATTTTTCTTGGAGAGCTTTTTAGATGGTCTCGTGGAGCAGAAGTACTTTGCTTTCACGAACACCTGATCACTGATCTCAAACTCTGGGGCTGGAGTTCGGCGGATATCTGCAGGTCCTTGATAACGAGCTTGAGCACGGCCCATCTCTTCTCGGAGGTACTGGTGGAGGGAATCGAGGTCGACAGAGTATTCTTGGGCTCAAGCAGAGGTAAGATCACATTCTGGATAAACAGAAATGTTTGGGTGATAACCTTTATTAGCAAAGAACGGGGATACTCCGGTAGTAGCGCTCGGAGCATTGTTG
>JBBPOI010000728.1:0-10113 GCA_038091355.1 Phylloboletellus chloephorus
ACGAGTGAAACAAAACCAGAGTCCCGTCACAAGAGCGGAAAGCCTTGTTTCTGAGACCCGGAGCTGTCAGAGAGTAAGACAAGTATTCAGAATACCTTCTGACAGCTTTTGAAATCAAAGAACAAGATCAGGATCTCATCCCGACAGTTGAAGGTCGGGGGCTAGACTCCGAGATGGAGGGTGTGAAATCTGTGAATGATTTTGAAATAGAGTATCGGGGGGAGAAATCAAATAAAAGTCCTAGAGATCCGGAGACCCGGAGTTGCGTTCTGATAGAGAACACACCGGAGTTCGCTTCTCTTCAAAGCGGAGTTGCGCTCGGAGGGTCCGGGATATGACATGTGGGGACTATGTCCCTAGTTTGGATTGATGTATTAGATTAAGTACTAGTAGTACAAGAGCATTATAAGCTTCATGCGGGTTTAGGTTTAGCGCATGAAGCTATTCCTTACAGGGTGTAGATCATCTGTGTGAGCATGATTAGTAGTAATAGCCTTCAGGGTCCCTTGCTAGCACTTCGGTGTTAGTAACTGATCATTTCTCCCCTTTCTAAGTCTTCTTGCTAGTCTGTATAACAAGTCTAGGACCTGTCCACAGGGACTCCACTACTAAGTGCTAAGTGTTAGAAACACAAAGCTTGAGCTGCTGTGCGCTCGCTTTCAGCCCCTGTCTTGGTGGTCAATATTTATTTTCATTATATTTATGAAGTTGAGCTGCTGAGCACTCCTTCAGTAAATATTCACTTTCCGGTCACATAATCATGGGAACATGCATGTGACTGTGGGAGTTATCTATTCATTTGTTCTTTTCATACCATCTCACGTAATCATACAGAACCTTGTTAGTAATAGATAGCATTCATAGTAAGCGAATAGCAATATTCGCTCTTATCATACACAGCATTAGTAAAACGCTGTGCATGCATGCATGGACCATGTAACTAGAGTATATAAGGACAAATGAAAGCGCCCCAAGAACTCTAGTCAAGTTCTTGTGGGTTAACACCTACTGCTTGGTTCAATCGTTAGTTCTTACTTGTCAAGGTATAGTGTGAGCGCGCAGGGTCTTTCTTAGACTCTAGTGTTGCCACACTAAGGGCGTACTAAACCCCTAACACTATGTACAAAGTGCAAGTGTTCTCAGTACGCTGCAGACTGGCAAAGAGACAAGTAGAGAGAGAAAGGACAGCTGCCAACACCGAAGTGCTAGCAAGGGTCCTGAAGTACTACTAACTATGATAGAGTTCACACTTCACACAAACTATCTATGCCCAATGGACTTGATGCCAAAGCAAACAAGTGGATTAAGCTGGGGATTAACTACGATACATGGTCCTTTATATACCCCAGACTTCTGCGCACGGACCAAGCTGTGCGTGGGAAATAGAAGGTACTAATTAGGATACGTGTCAAACATGTGTGAATAAGAAGCATTAATAGAAGCGGTAATTAAGAAGGCTATACGCCTCATGTTATTAATAAAGCGGAGATTAAAAACACGTGTTAGGTCACGTGACATGCTTATGTAATAGCTAAGTATTATGCCAGGTCGAGCGTTCGATCCTGGCCAAGTCCAATTTTTTACTGTAGAGGTGTTTGCCCATATAGGAGAAGTAACACGTTTGTAACAGTCTGTGCTGTACTGAGAACAGTAGCACCTTTGTAACAAGTCTTAGGGGATTAGTGTGCCCCTTTGAATCAAATAGTAGAGTCCCTGTGGTGACATTGCCTTAGGACTTGTTACAAGTTGAGGAGTGTCAGAAATTGATTGAAAGCATGCCTAGGAGGGTTCAGGCAGTGCTTAGAGCAAAAGGAGGCTATACCAAGTACTGATAATATCCAAATACCCTTTTCAATTCAAAAGTGAAAAAACCCTTTCCATGGTATTGCTGTTTCAAATTGACCATAACTGCACGGCATGTGGACCAAATCACATGACCTAGGGAGCAATTATGTAGCCAAGAGTATGTACTATTTATGACTCCACCAAAGCTAAGCGAAATCCCCACAGTGTTTGGTGGTGCGCTTCACGCACCACTTTCAGGGTTAGTATGGAAAGGGTTTTTGGAGTCACTGTATCTCATCATATGTTTTTCTGGTGTTGTTTGTCTTATCATCGAGGTGTAGGTTATTTAGTTTGGCAGTAATGTGTTTTAGTTCCTTTAGTAGTGTGGGTTCATTTTTCTTTAGTTCCATTGTGTTTAGTTTGGTCTGTTTTACCCGGAGGGCTTTCTTTAGATCATTATGCTCTTTTTAGTTTCTTTCTTTCTTTGGATTTAGTCTGGCTTAGTTCTTTATTTTTTCTTTTGTTCTCATCCAAATCTTTTGTGGATTCTGTCAGAAAGACTACACTTATCCATACTAATTATCACCTTTCACATTACCAGGTTTTATATTGGCCCTAGCTGTGTCACGATCTCGCATCACAAACGGGAACAACGACATGGATGCGTCCGGAGAACGGCGAACGCGCTATCCCTGGTATCATAGACATTTGTTCAACGTTACGAGCAACGACTCCCCGCCATAGACCATCCGGGATGGCCAGCAACCAGCATAGGATAGTATGTCTAGATGACTATTCGGTGAATTAGTATGCGGCAAGTTGACACCAGGAGGAACCAGAGGAATTTTGATCCGAAAGCTTCGATCAAGGATGTACTGCGGCTCATTTGCGACCTCGATAGCAGCGATAACGATCGAGAACCTACTCAGCGTCCTAGCACAATTGGATTCTGTATATTTTGCAATGACACAATCGTTCTTACCGCGCCAATGTGATAATAACCGGTGAGAGTATCTCGGGTCTAAAGGGGCTCTTTAGCGTGTTCTACACGCGAATGCCGCATGGACAACGAGCCAACTGAGATGAGTCTTCATGGCATGACCTCCGTGACGGGAGCCCCCACTTATGTCGGCAATGTGTTTTCTGTCATCCTTTGGGTGAACGCAGTCAGCAGACAACCGTTATCCACGCAGGTTGACTCACATCACGGATCACTAAAAAAGAGTCCATCAAAAGAAAAATACTCATCCTGAGGGAGACGGGTACTGCTGCAGCGCCTCCCGATGTTCAGGTCATATCCGAGTCAAACATGGCCGGAAAATGGGGTGTCCAGCTGCCCAACCTACGACCTTGCCACCAAAGGCCAGGCCTGCCGCTCATCTGCGAGTCGGTCTCCGTCGAGCTACCAGCGGAAGAATTTCGTTCCCAACAAAATGCCAACGGCTCTACGATATGAGCGAGCGTTGGGTTCGGACAGACTGTAGCCATCTCTGCGCGGTCTGGGGATATCGGGGTTGTTCTGGAATCCGACAATGAAGAAGAGGAAGGAAGGTGAATCAGAAGGAAAGGGACCGTTGATCGGTATGCATTGAGGATAGTAGACTGCGAGAAGGGACTTTCGGAGAGCAGGAGCGCCACGGTGGGATACGTGGCCAGGGGCACAGATTCGTAAGAAGACAGGGGAGACGGGGGCGAGGGAGAGGGCAAATGGGAGGAGAGCGACGCCAATGGCACAGACTGTCTAGACTGTAGATGCCAAACGCCTTCCATTTCCCGAACATACTTGGGGCTGAACTTTTTCTTCTCGGCTTTGCACTGAGCCAGAACACGTAACCTCCTTCGCGGTAACCCATCCGCGTCTGGCAAAGCACACGGGCAATTTATTCCATCGGACTCGAGGGTGGAATCCGAGAAAGGAAGCCACCACCACCCGACGAGGTCGATCCCGCCGTCTGACCGGCCGCCGACGCGTCGAAGAGTCATTGAGAAAAGATCTTGCAACAGCTGCAGAGAGCGCTGTTCGAAGGCTGTTCCGCGGTGTACAGTGGATAGCTTGGAAGCACATCTGCTCGTCGACATCGACGACAGCACGGTGACAGCGGAGGGGTCGTTACAGTTGGGGGTCGCACGGACGTTTCCGGCTAGCGCTGGCTATCCTTTCCTCGTCAAGTCCACTTCGTCAGTGTTTGTCATGTCCTAGTGCGTTTCTCTTCTCGTTATACGCTGGGCAGAGTCTGCTAACCAGCTCTGGCCAGCGTCATCTTCGGTCGCACGGTAAAAAACGAGTACCTCACGCTTGGTACGCTTTTCACTGTCGGCGCTGCCGTGTTCGCCTTCAAGGGTGGAAAGAAAGACGCTGCCGCGGCCAGCACAACGTTGGCCGAGCGGGTGAAGGATGCGGTGCCAATCAGGGCGGATTCCAGGTGTGTTGGTCTCGTCACGATGCTCATTGGCACGAGACTCATGTTCCGTCGCGGCCACTAGCGAGGAAGTAGAATTGTAAGTGTATTCTTTACTTTGTGTGGGTCGCCCTGTACGACGGGTCCCCTGACACGTAGGATGAACAGCATCAAGCACTTCATTGCGGAGGCCGAGAGAGAGAGCGGGGGATCATCAGTTCACTGAGGGCGTGTTGGTGGCGTTTAGTGTTCTGCACGATACCGCAACATGATTTGAGTGTCGTGAGTTGCATAATGCCAGTCCTTGAGCTCGGCCTTGCCTTGAGTGGGTTTGCATGACGGACGGTGATCCTTCGTTCATTTCATGCCAGTGACGACGCTGTCTTCACTCACCGACACGACGTGCTTTCTCTCGCGCCCGCGACAAGCAATTTATTTGTATGTAACCGGTGGTCACCACCACGACGACCGCCAGGCTTTGTTGCGTTCTTGCACGGCCTCACTACTCTGCGTTCACGATCTCGAGACTGCGTTCATGGCGTCCCCACCGTCCCAAGATGCTTCCCCAGCACCACCATCGGCTCTACCCTCCCCCCCTACATCCCCAACTTCTCCCAGAACAGCAACGTCGACGCGCATGAGACTCAGGGTTACAAAAAGACCCGGCTCTCTAGGGAACGTCTCATCCACCACTGAGTCTGGTGGACCCATAGAGAGAACGAGGAGTATGTCACCTTCCTTGCCGGTGGCCGAGGTAGATGCGGCCGGTGTCTCAGCAAGTAGGACGATCGCACTGCCTAGCGCGACCGTGACAGCTAGCAAGAGGAGACAGTTATCTATTACCTATTATACCCCTTCTTCGCCGGCCCCGTGGAATCAACGACCGCAATTGAGAAGAACGATATCGACAGGCGTGGACGTTTACCGTGACGGAGAACCTGTCCAGGCTAACGGGAATAAGGAGAGTGCATCGCAAAGATCAAGCCTTGCATTGAGCACACGCTCGTATTCAAATCGCGAAAGTGTGTGTTCCTCAGATGGAGTGGGTGGAAGAGAACGAGAACCTTTGACATTGGTTGAAAAGTGAGTGTCGTCTTCTCCAATTGACCGCTGTTTTGATGAGGATGCGGGGTGATGCGACTCATACTCGGTGTAGCGGGGACCGTGTCGCGGTGTCGCTTGTCGCACCGGTGCTCTGAGGCACTATCGCTTACGACTTGTTTCCTTTCATCTCAAACTCCAGGATGTGAATGTGATGCTGATCTGTCTTGGATCTTTTATTGCCTCATTCCCCGTGTTCGGTACTCGCGTCACACGCAACTCTGCATATGCATATGTGGTGTACACCTCTCTGTGTCAACGCATTCTACACTCTTCCTCTGATATGTTTCTATCTTTACCTCAACGCCCATGCGCTGGAACAGGCACGCAGATGTATTGCACTTCATTGCACAGAAAGAGCGAAAATGCCTCGAGCTGCGTGACCAGCTAGCCGTACATGAGAGGGAACTAGCAGAACGTGAGTACTCCATTGTCTGCCTCGCGTTCTGTGTTAGCGTGAGCCGTCATCTGAAGAACACGGCAAAACTTTCTCTTCATCTTGATTCCCTCAAGTTGCAGTATCTCATTGATGCGATCTTTCTGCAGTCAAACGCAAGTGGGAGCGAATCGTCAACCGAGGCCATGCGTCAGGGAGTGCGGGTAATGACCCCCTCCTAAATCTACCACTCACTGCTGGCCTGGGAGGCGTCGCGCTTGGTGGATTGAAAGAAGGTGTCCGTATGATTGCTGCAGGCTTCAGTGACCTGGGCGGGGTCATTCAAGACCTAGAATCCAGCGATAAAGAAGCTTCCAAAGCTAAATCCGGACACAGGCAGCGCGCAAGCACCTCATCCATCTCCCGCTCGATGAGAACGGCGAGCGGACACCTGTCGACAACCTCGATGTCGTCCAACCAGGAAAGCCTCAACCCTTCTGATGGGAGCGGAAAGGCAAAGACGGTATCCACCGCGGCACCCGCACTGTCACGAGCTGGAAGTCTCAATTCCAGCATGCACAAACGCGCCTCGCTCTCGCGTACGGTCCCGAGCGCGTTCGTACCGCCTGCCTCGACGCCAAATCTGAAATCGGCGCACTTGGACGTTGGCGTGTCTCTCCTATCGCCCGCGAGTCCGACGATGGTGCCTTCGTTTTCGAGTCATACTCCACCAGCATCTGCCAAGCCGGCCCCAAACTCTCCAGCGACGCCGTCGACCCCCGCAGCCGTACCGTCCTGGGTGGACAGCATGGGCAAGAAGTTTAGTGGACTTCAAAAAACCCAAACGTATGCCATCTATCCTCATCGCCCCCCGTTCTTTCTTTCTTTTTCTCCATCGCGTTCGACGCTCACGCTCCCCATTCTCCCTATAGGTTCACCAAAAGCCAGAAACGGGCTTCTGTCCTCTTGGCAGGCGTATCCAACACGATCACGTCCGCCCTCTTGCCTGGGCCCACCGCGACCACACCAGCACCCACGACCGCCCGGATCCTGTCGACGTCCTCGTCGTCGCCGGTGTCGAGCATGTCGTCCCTGGCCACGCTGTCGCCATCGTCGCCCCAGCCCCAGCCCGTCTCCCCGAATGGCACGATAGACTGGATGGACGACGACACGGAAGAGACGCTCCATGCCCATGTGGGCGTTGGGGTCCTGGTCCCCGATGCGCCGCCGCCGCCACTCGTGCGAACCACGGACACCAAGACCGCACAGGCCGTGTCCGCGTTCGACGACGACGATTGGAATTGGTGAGCCCTGGTGGTCTGGAAATCGACGTGAGCTGGATGCCACTTGACAATACCTCGTGGTCATTGGCGACGACGGGACAGAGGGGATGTGTCTTATGATGCGATCTTGTATTTTTGCATGTGCGTCGGGATGTCGTGGACAGGGCAGCGTAGATGACGCGGATTGGTACTCACTTAGAGTCAGCTCATTCGATGACCCCATCAAGACGGCGCCGCCATCCATGTATCTGGGCAGCACTGTGCCCCCGACCAATCCATGCTGGTTACACAAAGTAGACACAGGTATCAAAAACTAAGTGTGAAAACAGCAATCGCAAAGTCGTGCGGGTATCGTTCCCATTTGACATGGCTGCAGGGGCTGGCACGCCGGCGAGGGCGCCACCACACGCATCGTCGTCGTCATCCTGGTCATGTGTTCTATCACATCCTGTTCAGATCGCCATCGTACAGATTGTACGCCGCAAAGTACCTCGCAGGCACCTTCCCCTCGTACAGGAGATCGAGCCTGCACGCCACATGCGTGAGTGCGACAAACCAAAAAAAAAAAAAACGGACTCGTCGACAGTACGTCCCTTGGTCTCGGGGATGAAGTAATGCGCCCAGATCGTCCCTGCAAACGCGAGGCAGCCAAAGATGAAGCCAACGAAGTGACCCGCCCCGTTGACTCTAGGGGGACGGGGGACATGAGCGTCCGGATATCGGATGCGATGGGCAACTCACAGGCGTGGGACGATGATATTCGCGAGCATGCCGCAGAGCGAGCTGGTGAAAATACCGATACCTACCGTCTTCGATCGGAGCTTCGCAGAGGAGACTTCTGCAAAGATGACGTATCCCAGTGGACCACTGCTCGGCGACCGGAAATGAACGTCAAACATCCAGAGGGGAAAAACTTCGACACACATGCTGGTTTGGTAGACAAAGTTATAAACGAGCGCCTAGGAACATGGTCAATCACCTATGGCGACACTACCGGAAGCCAACTCACAAAAGCAGAGACGGCCCACATGGCACCCTGGCTATCCCTACCTATCGAGATGAACCCAATCAATAGCAGAATAACTGTGCAAGCAACCATTCCCGAGTTGAAAATAAAGCGGCGACCAAAACGGTTGACGGTGTAGAAGGTAAGGAGGTTCCCGACGACCTAGGACGACCGTCAAGCGAAGGTTATTCGAGATCTGTTGTGGAAACTTACCCCGATGGCAGTCACTCCACCACCGAGGCTGAAGGCCTGGGGGTCCGCAAACCCGGCAAGGACGGAGAAATATGAACTGAATTGCAAGACAAAGACCACACCTGGAAAAGAAATGGTCTGTTCACTCAGAACGACACGCACCCTCGGTGTTCTCACCTGCTCCTTGCTGGAGGACGAACACCATCATGGCAACAACCGTCCGTTTGAGATTTACACCTAAAACGTCGTCTGTAAGCGATGTACAAGTTGTCAACACAAGAAGATCCTTACCCCTGAAGCAATCGATGTACGTAGAGGTTGCCGCATACGAGTCTTCGAGTTCAATCGTCTCTTGAATTTGCTGTCTCTGGAGTTTCGCATTGACGGAGGGTCCTCCAAGACTGGTGATTACTTTCTCAGCCTCCTGGAGCCGACCTTTGCGCACTAGCCACCACGGCGACTCTGGTGCAAATGGAAGGCCAGCCAAGAGGACTACAGGGAAAATCCACTGAAGAGCGCTGAGGGAACAGACTTTGGGGGGGCAATGCATGTAGACGATACATCACTCACAATGGAATTCTGTAGGCGTAGGCATCCGTCCGGTTTCCGGTTCCGAGAATGACACCGTTAGACATGCTGTCGGCGATGGGGCGTCGCAAGTCAGAACGAGGCCAGCAGAGGGAACGATGCATACAATTGGCCAACTGTGAATACGTGAGACGTGCGATAGCACTGACGAGACTCGAATGCAACTCACGAACGATGCAGAGGTTCACAGCAGCGGTGGTGATACCTCGCAAGGCGAGAGGAGACACTTCTGCACAGTAACCACCAGCACAGGAGACAAATATACCTAGGGTGGTCGACGTGGGTAGTTGTAAACATGGGATCAGGGTCGATGGGCTCACCGAGGGCAAAACCATTGATGAGCTTTCCGACGAGGAGCATGGCGTTGGCGTTTGCGGGGGTGAGGAACTGAATCAACACGCCGAGGATGGACACGCCGCATGCGACAGCAACGGCGCCGCGTCGCCTGTCAGATGGAATGAGGAAGAGAAGAAACAAACGCGAACGATGCAAGGGGAAGACTTGCCCCAGCCTGTCAGCGATGTAACCCAAGGAAAGGCCACCAAACATGGCGCCGATTGAGCTGACGCTGTTGAACGCACTCTGCCAATCGACGGGAAGGATAGCTCCGCCATACACTACGTAACCGAAATCCGCGCAGAACTGAGTGACGCTGAGCAGTGCAACAGCGACCTGCGGTGCAAAGGTCAGCGAACCAAGACGACATGCGAGCGCGAAAAAAAGACCTGCGTATCATAACCCCACAAGAGGGCACCGATGCACATGAACAGACACCAGAAAAACGCGCGCCAGTAGGTGAGCAGGGCACGGAGCGGTGTCAGGGCATGTTCGGTTGCTGCAGCCTGGGCGAGGTTGCCATACGGCCTGCTCTTTTCGATGCTGACCTCGAGCGTATTCTGAGTGAGTTCTGGGGAGGCCATGGGGGCCAAACGCGGGCATGAGGGGACGGTTCTTAAAGCATGCTAAGCACCACCTGAGAACGGCAAGTGCATTGCGAGAGCCAGTGCACATTCGCACGCGGGACTGCCTGGAAAGCTGGTCGACGAGCCTCATCAGCGCTCAGTGCCGCACCAGCAAGAAAGACTTGAATTGAGTGCATAACATGGCCTCAACGACACTCGCGCAGTAAACAATCGTCCGTGTCGCAGTCGTGGCTCAGACACCCCACGCCAGGACCACCGTGCCAGCAACAACCCACATCATCCTGTCCCGTGCCCTCGTAGCCGTCGACGCTTGTGTGCTCTGCGGCAGACTCAGCGGCGCGCTCGCCGTCGCCGCCCCGGCGCCCGAGCCCGTCGCAGAAGGCACCGCGGACGAAGTGGTATACGTACGAATATAGTTGACGTCAAAGTAGGCATCGTCGTAACGCGGGCTGCCAGGCCC
>JBBPOI010000729.1:0-10111 GCA_038091355.1 Phylloboletellus chloephorus
GACCTGGGCTAGCACTTCGGTGTAGCCTCTGTCTCTTTCCCTTCTCCCTTTTCTCCTTGCCAGTCAGCGCAGTACTGAGAACCGCTGCAACTTTGTGTAAGTCTCTTGAGGTTTAGTACACCTCTTGAGTCAGGTAGTTCAAGTCCCTGTGGTGCTTGTCTTAGGACTTGTAACAATTGTAAGTCTCCCTAGGCTCTACTCTTAGATTGCTCACCAGATTAGTTCCCCCGAAGACTAAGTCTTGCCCTTCACTCCACTCTGACCTCTGAAGTCTGGGACAGACTTGTATCAGAGGTGCGCCACATAAGATGAAGCCAAAGTCCCACAAATCCGAAGAACCAACTCTGCCATTCCAGAGTTGAAGCTGACCCAGACCTTTCTGTAACAGATCGGCACTTCCATCCCTGTGCTTTTCTCTGCTCCATCTGGCCTTCAATGTCAAACTACTCAAGCATTGTTTGGCACTTTAGAGAAAAATAGCATTTTAACAGTTTTTAACAAACTCCAGAGTTCCAGAGTTGCCCCAGTCTTGACCATAATGAAAGAGGTTGATGTCTTGGACCATTGCAACCATTCTGCAATGTCCAAGAAGATGGATTATATAATAAAATCTCCTATTTTTGTAGTACCTCGGCATTATCCGACCTATGTATGGATTATGAACAAAGTACCTATCAGTTATGGGTTATGGTTATGGTTACAAAATCCCTGAAAACTGACTTGGGAAATCCAAAAAGGTATCTGCTATTAGAGGGTATGGACAATAAGTGGTATGTGTTAGGAGAAGTTCGACTGTATATACTTGGTCAACTTGCAAGCTTGGTCGTGCCGAGCGGAACGTGAATGCGGCATCTGATACTGTTGCCATTTGGTGACCGTGGGAGAGTGTGACCAGTGCAGACCATGTCTTTGTTCAAGCGTCGGGTCCCATCGAGACAGGTTGCTCTACGACCAGGGACGCGCATTTGTCCGCTATCCATTGCAACAATCCTGACATCCTCCGGGATCCCGTCTCTCGATGACATCTTAGGTGGAGGCTTGCCCCTTTCATGTTTGCTTGCGGTCCTTGCCCCCGATGCCCAGTCTGCTTACGGGGAGTTGGTGCAAAAATACTTTGTCTCACAAGGCATAGCGTGCGGTCATAAAGTGTGCATCGTCCACGAGGACGCGCTGTCTTTTGCGAAGGAGTGCATGTGGATGCCGGCGTCGAGCTCAAACAACCCGCTGGCTACAGTCGATGAGGATGAAGATACGGTCCAGAGCCAAGAAAAGGTAAAGATTGCGTGGCGATATGAACAGATGGAGAAATTCAAGACGACGGTGACGCCTAGCAACCTGTATGTACTTCTTCCTAGATCTGAGCGGAGAGTTGGTGACCATCCGTTCCAGATCCGCAGATCACTTTTGTGATACATTCGATCTGACTAGCCGCATTCCTATGTCTGTGATAGACGACGCCTACAGTGCGAGGCGCTTCATACCGTTGAACTTGACTATAGCCAACGATGTCAGCTCGTCACTGGACGGTGTCACGAGACAGATAAGACATGTTCTTGCGGCTACACCATCGACTGAAGTGGTTCGCCTATGCATAGCGGCCCTGGGGTCTCCTGAGTGGGGGGAGCATGGCGCAGCAGTAAGAGACAGATCATTCTGCGAGTGCAGCTGGGCTGATGGGGCACAGGATATTTTGCACTTCTTGTACGCCTTGCGCCGGCTGCTACGTCGGCATCCTCAGGCTTGTGCGTGTGTGTCCCTTGCGCCGCACATTTGCACAGACCTCTGGGCAGGATCTGGATGGGTCCAGAAAGTTGGGTGGGTGACCGACGCAACCATCTTGATGTCAGGCTTCGGCGGTGCGCATAGATTGAGATTTCATGCTCAACTGTGTGATGACAGCCCTGCAGCGAACCCAGGGCTTACGGCGCTTTTCCCTTCGCACCATGGGTTGGTGCAGATCCATAAACTGCCCACACCGCACAGTATCCTTGCCACGAGCGACAAATACTCTGCGCTGCGGGGATTGTCGTCATCTGCAGGAGAGGGCATTGGCACCGGAGAGAACAATCTCGCATTCAGATGTATGCGAAAGAGGCTGATTTTTGAGACGATGCATCTTGACTTGGAGGGGGGGGTGGCAGAGAGACGGACTAGACCGTCGTCTACCGCGATCAGTTTAGATGCCGGACCGGTTCACATGGGTGTCGCTGACGAAGGAAGCACCCGCGCGCTGGCGACCATCGAAGTGGCGCTTGAGGAGAGCACTGCGGACACACCAAGTCATTCGCCGGAGGATGCTGTATCAGCGTCTGGCGCAATGGCTCTGCGGACACGAAAGCCGAAGAAACAAGTGGCATTTCATTCGGACAAACCTGACTTGTATGAGTTTTAGCGAGTCTCTCTGTTGTGGACTGAGGGTGCAGAGACTGCGGGCCGCGTATCCGGAGTGGAAACCTGCATGAGTGAGCGCGTAATTGTGACAGTGCTGGCACGCGGAAGAGGGCGAGGTCTGAAACACGGACGGCACCCTGTCGACGTTTCAACGGTTATCGCACGCTCGACGGGAGAGGTTTGACAGAGAAGAGGGAGCCGAGGACACGTGTTGAGACATGCTGGCTCGCAGACAGACAGACTCTGGACTTCCAGCTGGGGGCCACGTCGACGAGTTGTGCCAGCCCGACGATTGTTTTGTTCTGCGCGTCTGTCTTGGGGGCGCATATACGGCGCCTGGATGATGGCAGGGCGGCTGCGTGATGGGAAAAGAGTGGAGATTTTACATAAAGAAGGGATTTGTGTGCGGGCTGCGGAAGCCAAGGTTGCTTCGCTTCATCCCTCAGGGCGCTGGGACGGACTCGCTGCAGGCGCCATGTAAGTCGCAGACGGAGCTTGGCGTGACACGGACCTCAGACTCTGGCAGGCATCGTCATCCCCGCTCCCTCCTGCCCGCTGCAACGAAATCTGCATCAGCACCAAGCTCACCACAGCCGGACACGTCGTTCATGAATGTTCTGCACAGTCCTCCGCTGACCTCTGCACCCAACGACAGCCTGCGCCCAACAAGCTGGTTGGACGTGGCGAGTTCGCACGGCAGTCACCCTGGTGCGTGCATTTGTTTACCACGCGCAAAGCCCCCGCTCTCTTCCCATCTTGCCCGTCGCCCAACTCACCCTCCCTTCAAAATATAGATTTCCCCTCTCCTTCCCGCCGTTCCCCTGCCTCGCCCGCTCCCCGTCCACGTCCTTCCTCGCCTGCTGCTGCCGCTGCCACCCACCTTTGCTCACCAGATCACAGCGTCATGACACCCGCTAATGGCCTTGCTCCTCAACCAACCCCAGACAACTCCTCCGCTGCATCACACTCCTTCTCCCGTTCAGCGCTTGCTAGGTCCGTCTCCGAGAGTGAGGCTTCCTTTCGTTTTGATTCTTCCCGTCCTTGGTCTTTCGCACGTCCCCCAAAAGTTCTGTCCGTAGACCCTTCCCACTTCCCGGATCCATACCCTCAACGCTTGCCCCACTCCCGCACCTCAGACAGGCCCTCATCAACTCTCCCATCCCTCTCATCAGCCGGTTCGTCCTCTGCCTCGACACGCTCTTCGGCGTATACCAGCTCGGTAAGTGCGCTGGCTGCAAGTGATCATGGCCACATGCATATTGCTTCCGGGGAAGACGAAGAAATTGGTGTTGCAGTCGGAATCACCTCCGATGATGTGGCTAGGGTACTTGCAAGCGAAATCAGCTCCTCCTCTCCAGGAAGGAAGCCAATAGACCAAGCACGGTGGTCTGAATACTCTGCCAGCATCAGATCGAGATCCTCTTCCATCGGGCTCAGCAATACCAACAGCCTCCACGAGAGTGCCGCACCACGCCTTCGCGAAAATCCTAGTTTTGATATGGCTTGGCAGACGGTCGACGAAAGAGACGAAGTTGGCTTGACCAGCGGGGACGAAACGGATGATTTTGGTGACGACGATGACGGGAACGAGAGCAAGGGCGAAGAGCGCACCTCCGCAATTGTTGTGGCGGAGGAGGGCCGAGGTCTTATTGTCAAAGGAGATGACCTCCCGATTGTGCAGCTGAAAGTTGAACCAGGTCCGTTGGTACATGATTGGCTTCTCGCCTTTACCGACGTTGACCCTCGCTCCAGGTACTACTCACCTCCTAGTCGGGTCTTCCACCACCCCCAACTCGATCCCTGCTTTCCTCACAAACACGCTACCTCAAATCTGTCACTCGCTACTGGCCCTGGACATCTCTGCCAACTTCCTCGTCGCTCTCCCTCCTGCACTTGCTTCTTGCGAGAATCTTGAGGAGCTGAATATTGCGTCCAACCCGCTGCGCGTATTGCCTGTGTTTTTGTCTCATCTAGTCGCACTGCGAGTACTCATTGCGGATGCCACCGGAATCGGTACATTGCCAGACTCACTTTCTGCACTCGATCGCCTCCACACTTTAAGCATTCGAAGAAACAAAATGCACGCCCTTCCTAGCTGGCTGTGTCTTCTGCCGCTATTGCAAGATTTATATCTGGACGGCAATCCTTTCCAGGGACCATGGCAAGCATTGGTCGATCCACTTCTTGCCAAAGTCCCTACTGCGCTCCTCTATCCGCCTTCGACGCCTTTGATCCCTTTACCCTCCGCTTCCGCATCTGACTCATCTGTTGGGACCGAGATCGATACAGATTCCGTATCTCGCAGTGCTGACCACGACGCAGGTTCCACACCACCTCCCGAAGACGATACCATCACTGCGGCACGAGCGCCTCCTCTTGAGCGGTCTGCCACCTCCCCTTCTATCATACCTCCAGCCCCTCCTGTTTCCGAGCGTGGCCTTTTGCGAACAAAGACTGCACCGAATCGGTCTTATCAGCCGAAGTCGCACCCCCGCACGGGAATTCTCTTTGATAGCCTCAAGTCGTCAAGTCTCCCAGATGAATCAGGATATGGCACTGATCACGAGCTTCGGAAGATGAAGAGCGCAGGAGAGCTCCGCACAAGTTTTGAGAGACTCCGCGGGTTAGTAGAGGATCTTGCGACCGCGACACCTGCACAGCCTCCCATGCTACCCTACTCTGGCTCTGCTTCTAGTTCCAACCTGCTCAGTGTTGCGGGAGAATCTCCCGAGTCAGAGCGGTTCATTGTTCCCAAGCGTTACGCGAGTCTCGGTGTCTCAGCTCTTACTCCTCCTCACGGTTCTTTTCGACCTGCCCACTCGAAAAGCCTCTTTGATGTTTCCTGGGAAGGCGGGGAGGCTAGCGCTGCAGAATCGGCACGTTACTCCTTTGCTTCTCCTCCAACTTCACCGCCTCGTTCTGTCCATACCCAGGAAGCTCATGGCACGCCCAGTCCAGCAGACCGGCAGGCCACCTCTCGAGGACGCTGGGGATTCTTGAAGAAGATGTCGATGGGGAAGATGAGAGCCGATTTCCCCCCATCCTCTCGGCCAAGTACTGCATATGGTCGTGTTCCCCGCTTTGAGGTCATTTCTGGCACTGCATCAAGCCCTTCGCAGCTCCGGACAAGGACTTTACCTCAGATTGATGTTCGATTCTCAACGACTGGATCCTTGGGGCCTATACCCAACCCCACTCCAAGTGTCTGTCTATGTCCGCCTTTAAATGAGGATGATCTCGCTGCCTCGGCAAATACTCCTCCAGAGTCAACGCTTGTGGGGAAATCTCTATCTCCGCCATCTCCACGTGCCTCCAAGCGCAGGAGTTTTTTGCCTGTAGATGGAAGCGCAGTGACAAACTTGGTCATCCCTATGACTCACCTTATCGAGGAACCCTCCCCCACCAGTAATCTCGATGAAATGGATGAGTCAGTAGCAGGTCTGCGTCCAATTCCAACCGTCGAGGCGGATGATTTTGTTGGACGCAGGGAAGAAGAGAGAGCAAGAGAGGCATATACCAGGGCGTTGCGCTCTATAATGGCATATCTAAAAGATATGAACGATTTGAGCCTCTCTCAAGGCGCCACTCTCTCAATGTATGGACCTGAGGAGTCGCTCAGTCCTTCACGTTCTCGAAGACCTACTGTCATAGAGAAAGCAAATTCCGAAAATTCGATCTCTCGGGCAGCTTCGATATCTGGCCAATTGCGATCACCAGAGACCATGGCAGGATTGAGGAGTGGGACGACTTCGCAGACCATCAGTGTCGCAACTACCGATAGCAGTGGTTCCTCTGAAGAGAGGAAGTACAAGGACGACCCGGGGAAGCGGGCACTCGTCATTAAGGAGATTGTAGAGTATGTTGATGTTTGATATCTTCGGGAGTAAGCTAACATCAGAAATAGGACTGAAAGGACTTATGTCAAAGGATTGCAAGAACTGGTCGACATCTATATCAAACCCAGTGCCGCTCCGGTCAACCTCATCAGCGGTGTTGGCTCCGGCAAAGAAACTGTCATTCCTGTATCAGAGAGGAAAATCGTCTTCAGTGGCGTCGAAGCCCTGTTTTCCTTCCACAAAGAGAGCTTCCTTCCGGCTCTTGAGTCAGCCGCGGCGCCCTTGATGAAGAGTCCTCCTGCTGGTGTAGAACTCGATTCAGATGGCCAAACGTCGATCGAAGTGACGAAAGGGGTTGCAGGCATTTTCTTGAAACACGCTGCATTCATGAAGATGTATTCTTCATACATCAAGTAAGTTAATATTTTGCTATCGTTAGGCTTATCTGCTGATAGCCTTGCTCAAGCAACTTTGACCACTCTGTACAGAGAATCAAGTGTTGGACGACTGACAGAGCCCCTGCAGGGAACACCAGTCCAGTATCTGCCTTGTCGCAAACCAGCACCGGCGTTTCCAACACCACCATTTCCCTTCCTAATTCTGCGAGCGAGTCGATAGCTAGCCTCACGTCTGGTCAGAGAAAGCGCATCAGAACATTCCTCAAACGATGCCGCGTAAACCCTCGGCACTCCCAGCTTAATATGGAGGGTTACTTGCTTTTGCCTGTTCAAAGAATTCCCCGATATCGATTACTTGTGAGTCGCGGGTGTTGTTCCTGCACATTGATAAAGGTTAATGTTTGTACAGCTTGAAGAGTTAATGCGAAGTACTCCACCCACCTACTCATTCATGGACGACGCACTGGATAGGGCATTGGCTGAAATATCATCGCTGGCGAACAACATGAACGAGGGAAAACGGGAGTCCGAATCTCGACGGAAGCTGGTGCAATGGCAAAGCAGAATTCGAGGGAAGTTCCCTAGTCCCCTAGTTCAACCTCATAGGTGAGCATCTTCGTCGCTGTCGCTTTACTGCTAACGACTATTTGAAAGACGTCTCATCATGGACGGACCCCTCATGCTGACTCGCGTTGTCCGCAAGACCGTTGTATCATTTGAGACTGTCAATGCTCAGGGCGATGTATCTGCTGTGCAGGTTGACTGTCTAGCCCCTGAATTGACTCCTCGACCTCTGATTGGTATCCTTTGCAACGACCTTCTGGTTCTTTGCCGTGATCCAAGCGAAGGTAGAGACCATATGTCCTCAGTGGACCTCTGGGCAGTCCTTCGTATGCAAACCTTGCCACAACCAGCTAGTATTGTTCATGGCAATGGTAAGATCCGCCCGTGTTTGATGACGGACTTGGGGTTGATCTACTTCTGATGCAGCATTGCGGATCGTCGACAACAAAGCTATTCTCTACTTTGATGCGCCCTCGTCCTCGGAAGCCCTGAATTGGTTTAGAGGTGAGGAAGAGCCTGACTAGGGCATAACAGCACTACTGACACTGTCTAGCTATCAACCTTCACATCCCTTCATCCAAAACATAGGCAACGGACATTCATTCACGCGGTGTCGGAGCGCGACTCTGCTTGCATCGGTTCTGCCGGTTGAGCTCGCTGCAAGGACCCAGGTCGACTTCGTATATATACAGTCATTAAGTTCACACTTGCATCCTGTTACGCGTCATCTTTCCACTGTATCACCCACATCGTGCTCTCCTTGTTCCTCCCCTTCTTTCCTTTCGTAAATCAGGTAAATTAGTACCAGTTAAATCAAAATTCGAGACCAAAGTGCAACGACGCATCTCAATTGAACATCGATTACACGTGGATATAGACAGGTACAACGTCGGTATATATAATATAAATGGGGCAACAATGACCGACAGAATATATCAAAAAAGCGAGCTGGTATATACATTTTCCCGGAACATTTACATCTTCCAAAAATATTTGTGTGAAGTCGATGCAGGAATGGTCAGCAATGCGAAACTCACCAGCCAATTCCAGATAGCCTCCATCTTGTTCCTTGGTGGGGCATCTGGGACTTCATCGGCCAAAATCTGGGCAATGTCGCTCACGAAATCCATATGCTGCGGCTTGACGGGTGGGACGCGGTAGTATAACCTCGCTCCAAGGTATAGGAGAGGAAATAAGATGAAAGGAAAGTAGCTGGTAACGAAAGTTGCGTTGTTCCAGTTGCCTTTGAGGAAGACGCTCCAGCCATTGAACTTGAATGGCATCAGAACCACATTCCCCAGAGGAGCCATACGCGAGACATACCAGACAGATGATGAATGTCGCGATAGCTCCATACCAAGCGGCAAACGGCTGGAGGCGAATGTAGTATGGAAGGGTCGTACGATCAATGCCTTGTGCTTTGAGGCCACTATGGAAGCGAATATAGGTTACACAGATGCCGAACCAGGTCATGAGGCCAGCGACGGATGTCATGTTGGCAAACCAGTCGAATACCGTTCCTGCACCGCTGGACACAGCCATGAAGGCGAGTAGAGTGAACAGTCCACAGGCGATAAGAGAGACATAAGGTAACCCTGCCTTGGATGTTTTCAGGAAGACTTTTGGCGCGTTACCAGAAGCGGCCAGGCCATCTGTTGATCCACAAGGTAAGCGAGTCACTATAAACGGAGAGTAGTGCTGGACACACAGAGGGCGCGGGAGGAGGAGTACAAGTCACTGGATGCGGCTGACCATGCCGAAGACAACAAGCAGGCATTGATAATCTGCCTGAGAGTGAACAACCGTGGCGAATTTGATTGCGCCGTTACTCACTGAAGGCAGAGATTTGATTCCGGCAGTTTCGATTGCAATGACGAAAGGCGATGCTGCGGCTCCACTTGCGATTTTCAGTTGTGGATTGGTGTAAGGAACAAGTAGACCGATCACGGCAGTTCCGAGGATATAGAACAAGAGAATACGGATGTATACGCGGCGAATAGCTTTAGGAAGGTTGCGACGCGGGTTCTTTGCCTCGCCAGCTGCAATCTGGGAAAATGAGCACGACAAACGGGGACTGCTTGATGCAACTTACAGCAACGATCTCAGTGCCGATGAAGGAGAAAGCAGCGTTGTCGAGGACGGCCCACCAACCGAGGAACCGGCCCTTTGCACCAGAGATGCCCTGGTATTGAACGAACGGACCCGGGTTTATCCAATAGCGGAAACCGATGCGATCGTGGTCAGGACCGCCTCCGAGGTCAAGGACAATGCCGAGGATGATGAGGCCGGTGATTGTGAGTACCTTGATAGAACTGGGAGGAGCATTGATAAGTTGAAAGATGTTGAGAAGATTGGATGAGCACGCACGCGAAGACGAACTCTGCCTCCCCGTAGGCACCGGCGCCTAGCATGTTGATGGTAAGCACGACGACGATACACATCATGACGAAGACTGCATTGTTGACGCTCGGGTGCCAATAATCTATCAAGAGGGCGGCAGCAGATATCTCGGCTGGAAAGAGAATGGGATGAGATGCGATGAGATGAATGGCGGAAATAATCACCAGGAGCTGGTTGTGCACGTTAGACGGAGAAGGAAGAGAAGGAGGAGAGGGGAACGCACCAATGATGGTCCAGTTGTACCAATAATTCCAGCCCATGGCAAAGGACAGGGCAGGGTTGACAAAGCGACCTGCGAGCTTGATGTGACCACCAGGGATTGGCAAGAACGCAACCATTTCGCCCAAGGAAGCCTGAGAGGAGGTCGCAGAATGGAGGGGTGGAGGAGGGACGATGGCTTACCATGACTGCCAGCACGATTGTGCCCATGGCGATGTAGCCGAGGAGGAGACCAACTGGGCCACCGTTTTGGAGGGAGTTGGCGGTCCCGACGAAAAGGCCAGTGCCGGGGTCACCGCCGCG
>JBBPOI010000730.1:0-10108 GCA_038091355.1 Phylloboletellus chloephorus
GCCAGCGCCGTCCGTAGGAGGCACGCGAATCCACGCTAGCGCACGAATGGCGGACTGGTGTACAGAAATGAAATGTGTCGGGAAGACGTCTGAGCGGCGGCGTCAGCACACCTCAAGGAGGGGACGAGAAAACAAAACCCAGGTAACTGACCGAGAGCTTCGCCGCTTTCCAACGCGTGTTTGACGTCGTAGACGGCAAGGCAACCTTTGAGACTCATCACTTCGTGTCGCGCGGCAAACGTCAGCGCAGGAAGTCTCACCGTTCGTGAGGCCTACAGCGATGACTTCGCTGTTTGCCCAATCAAGGGACCAGCATGACGTGCCCTCGTGTTCAATGCGGAGCGCTGGCACCGGCAGCTTCACTGTGCGGGATAAGCACCTTTCACTAGCGGCGAAAGAAGCGCTCACCAAAGACAGGATGAGCGCTATCGTGTTCTGGACGTCTGACATCCTCAGGATCCGGAACAACGTATATAGAGAGCGACCCGTCCTCAAAAGTTCCGGCTAGTATGCCGATTTTTCGAGGACTTCCAGGTCGTGGTGCGCCTTCCCACTTGATTATTGTTTTTTTTTTCAGCTCTCGTTCGCGGGCGATCGATAAGACAAGAACATACTCGGTCATGAGCTGGCAAAGGACACCACATGGTTGCTTGAGCAGGCCCACTATCGAGGCATAACACCATCTCACAACGGATTTCGGCCGGATCGCTCCGAGGATAATCTTCAACCATTACATTCTCGTCTGGGGCTCTGGGTTTCAAGGCCCATATTTGGATGCAAGCGGGGGAGGGACGAGCGACATTGACACCAATACTGGGCGCATGCGAGCGGGATGGGAAAGGAGCGACAGCCATGTAGTGTCTGAACTCCCGAGCTAGACACCGCTGAGTGTGTAATGAGGTGGTGGATGAAATGGCACCCTTACCGGGGCGATCCTCTTGATAAGTTGGACACCAATCTAGTCCCCACACAGGGGAACCCGCATTGAAGACGTACCCTGTGCCCCCCTCGAAATAGTCGGCTAGAAAGGCGCGGAAGTTAATTGCCGGCGACGTGATGGAGCACATCCACACACAGGTAGCGACACTGTCAAACATATTGAAGGTGACGCGCGTCTGTCGATCATGCGGGCCCATGTAGCAGTCGACTTGGGGTGGTGGCTTGAACTGCCCGTCATCGGTCATAACCGCATCTGTCGGCAAATACTTGAGAGCATCCCTGCATTAACAACGGCTTGAATATAGATCACGAAGCCAGCCATATGCCACACACTGCTTGCTCAACACTTCCCAGCCAGGTCGTACGGATACGTTCTGGTAGACCCTGGGACGCCGAGAAGACTCCTTCTCTGAAACAGTAGCTGAGCATATGCTTTCTTTGTAACAAGATCGATCTTCCATGATTTGCCAGACAGGACCGGCGCCGACATTAAAGCCCCAGGCTTTGCTCACCCTGTCAGTTAGGGACTGGTCTGAAGTCATACCGTTGGTCGAGACGATACGAGACTGCTTGAATAGGGAAGGAGGTTCGTCCAGTCGTTCGACCATCTCCTTCCTGAAGAACACTGGTATCGCCCGGTGGCGATGATGTGCGCTGGGATTCGGCAATGTGTACATCTTCGTCGTCCGAGGTGTCGCCAACGGCGGGGCCGACACGGATGACGCACGAGTGGCCTGTTGCGCCCTGGGAGGTAGTTTGCGTGATTGCTCTTTCCGCGTTTTCGAGGGCGCGAACATGGCGCTGGGGGCTCGTTTGCGAGCTCGAGAAGAAGCAGTCGAGCGGCCTTGCGGCTTCGGTGCGAAAGGTTCCTCCGCTGGGGACTCGCGATCTTGGGCGTCCGTGTCGTCCTCGTCGCTGGACTGCACTTTCTTTGATCCCCTGGGGGTCTTGTGGGGTTCAAATTCGCTCCCACTGTCTTGCTCCTCGTCCATGAGATGAACTGTGGAGGGACCTGCGGCACCTGCATGGTCTCCGACGTCGTAGTCTGCGAGGGCAGCATAATTTGGACGTGGCTTTCTCGGGCGACGCTCACAGGGCATCTGGCTCACTTGCAGGGTGGTGGCTTCCACGACATGACTGGAGTAGACAATATGTGTTTACAGACCAATGCCGCCAATCCTCCATCACAATGCCAACACCGCAATTCTGAAAAGCAGAATCCGTGAATTGCCTGGCCCGCATGCAGGCAAGCCCGGGGGCGCGTCGGAATCGAAATTGACCTTTCACTCGGGCGATGCAAGTACCAACACCATGTCCGACAGTCGGGAAGAAACTCAACGTTCATCCGGCGCATCGACCGCCTTGATGGTGACAGATTCAAAATCTTACGCTCGACACCGAAGCGGACGCGATCTATATCATCAGTCCTGACATCTTTCCGCCCGCCAGCCTGGACTTGGGCACCCTTGACATGGCGCCAAACATACCTAACGAGAGCAACGCGGTCAGTAGCTAGCACATGCGAAACTTGCGTATTGTTGTTGGCGTTGTGCGATTTGCTGGGGAATGGAATGCCGTCGCAAGTAGCATTCAATTGAAGAGACGGAGCTCGCACGGTCGCGTCGCCCAAACACGTCCAAATAACGCGTCTCTGTCTGAACCACCATGTCCCTCGATGACATCTGGGACGAGCCTGTCGCATCTCCGGCAGAGCCTGCGCCAGCTGGTAGAGAGACCATCCCTCTCAAACGTCCCCGTCAATCCCTCTTTCTCTCAGACAGCGACAGCGACTACGAGCGTCCTCCAAAGCGTGCAACGCCTGCCCCACCCTCGGCCAGGCCAGACGTCGATGCCTTGTTCGACGACCTCGACAAGGACGGGGACGGAGACGTGGAGGACGATAGTCTGAGATATAAACCGCTTGCTCCGGCGTTAGACCTTGCACAACTTGCCAAGGAGGCCGAGGCTAGACATGCGCGTGCGAAGCAGGCGGCTCCTGCCCGGACGTTGCCAAGCATTTCGAAACAACCCGAGAGTTCGGGTGGTAATGGCAAGGACCAGTCGGCAAGGGCCGAAGGGAAGGATGATGGAGAGAATATGGGCCGGAAGAAGCTGCCGAAACTAGATGAGGAGAGACTAGTAGGACCCGAGGGATTCTTGCAACTCATCAAGGACACCAGGGGATTTAAGCCAAAGGGGAAAGGACATGAGGTGCATTCCACTTGAACGTGCTATGCTCACGCTGACCGCCGCCACTCCAGCACACGGATCTCAATCGGCTATTGCAGGTATACCAGTTCTGGACGCACAGGATGTATCCAAAGACTTCGTTCAAAGATACGATCAACCGTGTTCAGAAACTGTGTCATTCCAAGCGCATGCAGGTAAAGACGTCCGAATACTCGGTCTGGGTTGTGTTCCCTGATCCACAGTCTACGTCGCAAGGTGCGCCTGAGTGTGTGGCGCGACGAAGCCAAGGGTGTCGCCAACGGCAAGAAGTTGGCCGACGACCGGGACGTCATCGATCTCACCGAACCCACACTTGTAGGAACTGAAGACGACGGGAACGACAAAGAATCCGAGCATTCCAGGCCAAGGAGCAATCGAGCATCCTCCCATCCACCGTCGTTCCCACCCGCAACCTCAGAGGCAGATGACTTTGATATTGAGGTTGAAATCAGGGCTGAGGAAAAGCGTCTTGCTGCGCTGCGCGCGATGACGATTGATTCTGGGATGCCGCAGACGTCGCTCTCACCGAACCTCGCAGAGAAGACTTCGTACGGAGAAAATCCTGGCACAGACGCCATGGACGTCGACGAAGCGAGTCTTTGGGATGCCTTCGATGATCCACAGCCCGATTCTGATCCAGCACCGAGTTTCGCCCCGTCAACTGGACCCGTAGGCGAGGACGAGGATATGTGGGACATTGTCAACGAGATTGAAGGGGGTGAGCAGAGTAGACCATCCACGAATCTGATACCGGTATCTGGGGTAAATCTTATGCCCTCGTTGGAGACTGGTAGTAGTGGGATCGCTTCTCGCGCAACCAATGATGACGACTGGGACGAAATGTACTCGTAAATGTTATCCTTGCTAACAGTACATGTTCGCTGCACCAACGTGTAAAATGGCCAGCACCAGGTCTTTGTCTCGCTAACGGAGATCTCGCAGGGGCACCACGATGCCACGGACGACAAGGGGGTCCAACGGAACACCACGGTCGTCTCTTGATGTTATTTTCAGTCCGAATTGTGCCAGGACTACCTGCCCAACAGCAGCGAGTCAGCTTGAGCACAACACGTCGAAGAAAAGACAAGGGTCAGATAAAGAATGGAAGTCTCCACGTAGGTTACAGAACAGGTCTGAGAATTGGGTCATCATAGGCAGGCCACCTGAGCCAACCTCGCAAGAGGGCAGCGTTCACTCACCAGAATGCGGTTGGGCACGAATGAAAACTTTGCGCAATTAAATACTGAAAAGCGTCTGCACGTGATCACGATTTATCTCTATGGTCTCGTCGACGGGCTCGAGGGATGAGGCAGTTGTTCAAGCTGGACTTCGTTACTGGGAGACTCAGCCAGCAAGTCTCGACGGCGTCCTCGGTGCGTGCTCTCCCCATGCCCCGATAATCCAACTAACGTCCGCGTAGGGGGGTTTGGGTCCGGGGTGCGCACCGCAACTACACCTCAGACAACGGCGTGTGTAATGACTCTGATTCCTGATCCTTCAGTCCCTCCCCCGCGTAGATGCGCTTGGATCACGTCAATTTCTCCTCGATCTCGTCCCGGAACTGCGTACAGTTCCTTCCGCGGTCCGTCCGCTCTCGGCAGACGCTGCGCCCCCGTCGCGATTCCGCGCGCTGGACGTCGGTGCTGGCATCGGACGCGTCACGGAAGACGTCCTCCTTTATCTCATCTCGGACGTCGTTCTCCTCGAGCCCGTGCAGTCTTTCATACAGGAAGCACACCAACTCTGTCAAGGGACCTCTACCAGCGACAAGAACCGCCCTGCCGGATGGACCGGCATCAACGATGAAACCAAAAGTGTGTCTTTCTTCCAGGGACCCCTTCAGGACTTCGATCCAGCGCGACCGAAGCAAAATACAGAGGAGCTGCGACGGCTTGGGTATACCCCCAGCGACGACGATTCCAACTCAGGGTTCGACGTCGTTTGGTGCCAGTGGTGTCTGGGGCATTTGAACGATGAAGATCTTATCTCCTTCTTGAAGAGGAGCGCAGCAGCCCTGAGAAGTACAAAAAGTGTGATCGTAGTCAAAGAAAACGTATGTTCGGAGAAGAAGGTCCCAAGGACTGTGTTCGATGAACAGGATTCGAGTTGGACAAGGTATGCCTGAGAGGGATCCTCGCGCCGGGTCTTTGTACTGACAATCTCATAGATCTGATCTAGCATTCAAGAGAAATTTCGAGGACGCAGGTTTGCATCTTGTGCGGGAGAAAATTCAACGGGGTTTTCCTGAAGGAATATATCCCGTTAAGATGTATGTCGGGGATTGGCGTGTCTGCATTTCACTGACGAGATACCATGCAGATATGCATTGCGACCAAACCTGTAACCCGCTCCTTGTCAACACGTACAAATCCCTAGCCAATCATTGAGTTGAGCGCATAGTTTCGGAAGAGGGTTGCTTCTCCAAGCCCAAGAGAAGTCACGCCTGATCAGCTCACTGCGAAAACGACGCTCCCAGTCATGCCCACGACCCCGTCATCATCTGCACACCACACATCTGCTGTGTTCCCGCCTGTCAGCGCTCCGTAGATTGTGGACGTGCGATTGACAATGACTGCGTTGCGAGCACGATATGCGAACGCTTGCAGCTGCAAGTGAGGTTTATAAAATTGCAAAACCTCGAGTAACATGAGTGCCGTCAATGGACCGTGGACGAGGCGCTCTGCAATGAAGCGTCAAGCGTCGTGATTCTCGAGTAGCATCCAATAATAACAAACCTGGGTAGCCCTCGCTGTTCTGTGCAAAGTCTTTGTCCAGATGGATGTAGTGCCCGTTGAAAGTAAGAGCTGAGAAGCGGAACAGCGTAGTCAACGAAGGCTTGTAGGCGAATGAGAAATCATGTTGCGGAAGTCCCTTTACTGTCCGAGGCAGAGTGAGTCGGTTCCCCCTGACCCTACGAAGAGAACACACCTTCTCGAGCACTACGCTCATTTCCCTTGGATGCAAGGTATACGTGAGATCTTTCCTCCACGACGGACGGCTCCTCGCGTCCTTCGGCCGTGACCTCGATCCTCTGCTTCACGAATACCATCGGGTTCGTGTTTGCTGTGTCGAAGCCTTTCTTCTCGACGCTGGCTATGGTCGAAATGGCATGGGCCCTGTCTCCGACTCGCAACGCACCGCCTGGCTTCTGGTTCCATGGCATCGCGCCTGAAGCCCACATGCGCCTCGTGAACGGCTCGGGGGGGCAGAAGTCCGAGTCCGTTCCATCGGGACGGAGCGCAGCCTCGGGGGTGCGCGGATGGAAGAAGGCGAGGTGGTGGCCGTACCCGAGGGGAGTGCCCTCCACGGGAGGTCGGTAAGGCTGGCCGCGCGTTCCGTCGCGCGTAGGCAGGGTGATGTAGAGGTCCGCGAGATGGGTCGGCGTGAGTGTGTCGGCGAGCGTGAGGGACCTCGCGCCCGAGACCCACGCGTCGAGAGCGGCGGAAACGTCGGGCGTGGTCGTTGAGAAACGCCGTCGAGTCGATCGTAAGAGCTTGAAGAACGTCGGGTGCATCTCGCGGAGTCTCAGCGCACGCCGTTCGTGACTTTTTCCGACAACCGTGTCGTCGCTGTTCGTTCTCGCTCTCAGCAGGCCTCTGCGCCTCCCACTCGCGCCTCTTCGGAGAGCTCGTCTGCACACAGTCGCGACTGGACCACCCCCACGTCCGATGGCGGCGAGGAACGCGAACGAGCCTCGCATCGTCGTTCCGGAAGGATTCTCCCTCTACACAGAAAACAACGCGCACATCCTCACGTCGTCCAAGGACGAAGCGTTCTGCAACCCCGTCCAGGAGTTCAACCGCGACATCAGCGTCGCGTGCATCCGCGTATGGAGCGAGGAGCTGAACGGGGAGAAGGAGGACAAGTATAGGAGGGCGGAAGAGAGACGCGCAAAGAGAGTCGGACAGGCTGTTTGGGAGAAACCAAAAGGTGAGCGGGGAAGCCGCCCACTCGTCGGCGTTCCCCCGACTGATGGAGGGGTCGTCGTGCAGCTGAAGGCGAGGGTACGTCCGCGGACACGGCTGGCGATGCGTCCACCTTTGACCTCGATACGCTCGTCGAGAATACCTCGAAGCCGCGCGTGGTACGTGGACTGACGAGCTATCGGACGAATCTCACTGACCGTTCTCTGAAGTACCACCCGTACAAGTTCGTCCTTCTCGAGGCCCTTTCCGCAACTGGGCTACGATCTATCCGCTACGCTAAAGAAATACCTCTTGTAAGGTTTGTCGAGGGGGCACATCGGCCTCTTGTTCTCTGACTGTCTTCAGGTTCGTCATTGCCAACGATCTATCTCCATCCGCTACTGCTGCGATGAAGAGGAACGTTGATATCAATGGACTCGGCCCAACTGAGGAAGAGATCACGACGCCCGACGGACAACGGACGGTGAAGTCGAACCCGGGGAAAGTCAGAGTTCACGAAGGTGACGCATGGTATGTCCAATTTTCCGGTCACAGCCCAGATCGCCTTGCGAAGGTGTCAGTGCTCTCATGTATAACCATCGCACGGAGAAAACCCGCGTCGACGTCGTCGACCTAGATCCCTATGGCACTGCTGCTCCCTTCGTTGATGCTGCAGTGCAAGCTGTAAACAGCGGAGGCAAGTCGGAAACAACCGGCGAAGCAACACTTTTGATGCTAAGGTCGATCATACCAGGCTTGCTATGTGTGACCTGCACTGACATGTCGGTCCTCGCAACGACCAATTATTCTGAGAAATGGTGAGCATCGTTGTCTGTGGTCTGGTGCTCTAAGACTACTTCTTTCATAGCTTCTCGAATTATGGTGGTATGCCTGTAAAAGCGGAATACACTCACGAGGCTGTGAGTTTGACACTGGTCAGCAGATTGATTGATGCTGAGGAATGCGCAGGCACTCCGGCTGGTGTTGCATACGATCTCTACATCTGCGAGTAGATACGGGCGCTACATCGAGCCTCTCTTGTCGCTGTCCATCGACTTTTATGTTCGTATCTTCGTGCGGGTTCATACAGCTCCCGTAGAGGTGAAAAAAGTAGCCAGGTAAGTCTCTTGACACGTTTAGCTGCCGAGCTAACGTCTTTTTCAATCAAAGCAAAACGTCTATCTATTACGTCTGCTCCGGATGCTCGTCTTTCCACGAGCAGAAACTGGGGAGAATCGCAGAAAGGACGAACGAGCATTCCGGAGCGATCAATCTTCAATTCAAAACAGCCGCCGGGCCGCCTGTCAACGCACAATGCCTTGAGTGCGGTTTCACGATGCATGTGCGCGTGATTCCCTATTGCAGCCGCGTCTGTTGACAGGATGGTGGAATCCAGCTAGCAGGACCGATGTGGTCGGGTCCGCTCCACAACCCCGAGTTCGTGTCAAAGGTCATCGAGCATGTCAACCGGGACTCGAAAAATTATGGCACGTCGCCCCGCATGAAGGGGATGCTGGCGGTCGCCCGAGAGGTTCGTGCGGGGCCGACTTGGCGGACTGTCTCTCTGATGCACCACATAGGAACTCGACGCCCCGTTCTATTTCACCCCTGCCAAGGTTGCGGGGACTTTCCACTGTACCACGCCGGCGCTAGGGGATGTCGCGTGCGTGCTCCGCCTCCTACCGTGTCGCGCGCAGTGCATGACGCCGTTGTTCGATATCTTTTTTCGTAGCTCGGCGCTGCTGAACGCCGGCCACAAGATCTCGCGGTCGCACGCTGCGCCCGGATCGCTGAAGACGACGGCGACCCGCGAAGAGATCCACGACGTGTTCCGGGCGTGGGTGGAACGGCACCCCGTGCGAACGGACCGGATCTCCGAGACGTCGCCCGCGGCAAGGTTGTTGTTGAGAAAGGACAGGGACGTAGGGTGTGTTTTTTTTTGTTCGTGTGCGCTGTTGACGTTGACGCGCCCCCCCTCCCACGGTATTAGAACTCGGGTGGATTTCAAGGAACATCCCGAGTCGTCGGCCGTGCGGACGAGCGACGTGCGAATCGTGCGGTATCAGCAGAACCCGGCGCCGAATTGGGGGCCGGGTTCGAGGGCGGGTGGGAAGCGCAAGAGGGAACGGTCCGACGAGGGTCGGTGAGGCCGCGTGGTTGATGGTGATGGCGATTGGCGGTACGTCTAGGAATAGGAATGGGCGGCGTGCGTGCGACCTGATTGAATGTTGGTTTACGTGCTCAAGACTCAATCACACTGGCTCCGAGTGCAGAGTTCGGACTGGTGATGGATGGGGCAGGCCAAGCTAAGGGCCTCATTCAGGGCTTTACAAGGACCCTGGCTTTGGTAAGGGTTTGGTTACTACACTACACCAAGACTTTCGGTAGACCTTTGTACCACGTTTTACTACGTTCTTGGTACACATTTTTCGTGCTACATCTGGCTACACTTTTTATGCACGTTTGCTAGCTGCTGCCGGTATTAAAGCCTGGCCTGACCTGAGATTTCAACAAGCCAAAGCTCAGGGCTGGCTCTCAGGCCAAGCCAGGACCCGACCGATCACCGCCATTGCACCATCCCTCACGTCGAGCGCGAGCGCGCAAAGTGTGTATGCATCGATGCATACAAACAACGGTTGACTGCATACCCGCCCGTAAAACGAAAAATCGCATGACGCGATAAGCGACGAAAAAAAAAAAAAACAAGGTACCGTTACCGTAACAACCTATACTAGTGTCCACATATATAGGGGTGGGGGGATAAGATTGTGTCTAAGAAGGGGAGGGAGGGGGTATGTTCGACGCGAGAAATAAATAAATCAAGAGATGAATGAACCGACTTCGGGGCTTGGGCTTGGGCTCTGGGTCACGCGGTGACCTCGATCGTCAAAAGGGGGGCGCCTTTGGCGGCCGCGTTGCCCTTGGTGGGCTTCTCGAGGGCCAGCCACGGATGCTGGAGGAGCTCCCCGGCGCTCGGACGTGCGGTATGGTTGATGACGAACGTCCGGGTGAGGAAGTCTCCCGCTTCCGTCGAG
>JBBPOI010000731.1:0-10090 GCA_038091355.1 Phylloboletellus chloephorus
CTACCCCCTCGCCTACACCGCCGCCAAGATTGCCCTAGGACACACCCTTCCCGAACTGCCTAACGCCGTCACGAAGACCACCACTGCCTGCTTCGAACCCTCTCTGGACTATATCGTAACCAAGATCCCCAAATGGGATCTCGCTAAATTCAGCAATGAGGTCAACCGTGAAGTCGGCAGCGCCATGAAGAGTGTCGGCGAAGTCATGGCCATTGGTAGGACATTCGAAGAGAGCTTGCAAAAAGCCATTCGCATGGTCGACCCCACATGGCGTGGGTTCGAAGTCGTTGGTGGGCTAAGGAAACTGGAGGAAGATAGTGCGTTGGAGCGAGTGCTCAAACACCCCACGGATATGCGTATTTTCGCGATCGCGTACGCGATGTACAATGGCAAGTACAACGTAGACGAGATTCATGGCCTGACGAAGATCGACAAGGTATGTCCCATACTACACCGCTTCTTCCTTTTGTTAATCGCTATATCTCCTCCAGTGGTTCCTTTACAAGATCGAGAACATCGTCAGCACGTCTCTTGCCCTCTCTTCCCTAGGCAACCTCGCGGCTGTCTCCCCTTCCCTCATGCTAACCGCGAAACGACAAGGATTCTCTGATGCCCAACTCTCATCGCTCCTGAACACCAGCGAAGCCGACGTCCGCAACTTCCGTAAATCCCAGGACCCGCCTATCACGCCCTTCGTGAAACGGATCGACACATTGGCAGCCGAGTATCCTGCCCACACCAACTACCTCTACACGACGTACAACGCATCCGCACATGACGTCACTTTTGATGATCATGGTACCATGGTGCTTGGAAGCGGTGTCTACCGCATCGGGAGCAGTGTCGAGTTCGACTGGTGTGCCGTCACCTGTGCACGCAAGTTGCGAGAGGTGGGCAAGACAGAGAGCGAGGACGGGAAGAACGTCGGTGGGAAGACGATCATGGTCAACTACAATCCTGAGACAGTCAGCACGGACTTTGACGAAGCCGACAGGTTATACTTTGAAGAGTTGGGTTGGGAGCGGGTGATGGATATCTATGAGTTAGAGGGCGCGAAAGGGGTTATCGTTAGCGTCGGAGGTTAGTTTCTTCCATAATTTGTGGGTCGAGACAGAACTAACCACCGCACTCTAACAGGCCAACTCCCTCAAAACATTGCGCTTCGGCTGAAGGAGAGTGGTGTCAACGTTCTTGGCACAGATCCCTCGCAGATCGACAAGGCAGAGGATCGCCACAAGTTCTCGAGCGTCCTTGATTCCATCGGGGTCGATCAACCCGAGTGGGCTGAAGTCACATCGTTGGAGGCTGCCAAGGAGTTCGCGAACCGCGTCAAGTTAGTCTGTTTCACAACCTCGTGCCATTTATTAGAGCAGAATGCTTATGCGACGTTTCAAGTTACCCAGTCCTCGTCCGACCTTCCTACGTTCTCTCTGGAGCCGCTATGAATATCGTGCACGAAGAGTCTGCGCTTTCGCACACACTCACCGCAGCGTCCACTGTTTCTCCTTTCCACCCTGTCGTCATCACTAAGTTCATCGCCAACGCTCAGGAAATCGACGTCGATGCCGTCGCTTACGAAGGCCGACTCCTTGTGCACGCTGTGAGTGAACACGTTGAAAATGCCGGTGTCCATTCTGGAGATGCCACCCTTGTGCTGCCTCCTCACACGTTGAGCGAGCGCGACCTCAATAGGCTGAAGGACATTGCATCTCGAGTCGCGCAAGCATTTGAGATTTCGGGGCCTTTCAACATGCAGGTGATCAAGAAGCCTGCCTCGGCTGATGAGGAGGACGAGCTTAAGGTGATCGAATGTAACCTTCGCGCGTCGCGTTCGTTCCCCTTCGTCTCCAAGGTGTTGGGGCACAACTTTATCGACACAGCGACTGCTGCAATCACTGGCGTCGATGTTCCCCAGCCTGTTGATCTGATGAATGAGAAAAGAAATTATACCAGTATCAAAGTTGCCCAGTTCTCTTGGACACGTCTGGGAGGTGCGGATCCTTTCCTGGGCGTGGGTTTGTAACCGTTTCCTTTCGGTATTCATTCCTGACTAACATACGCTTCCGCTTAGAGATGGCAAGCACGGGTGAAGTCGCCTCCTTCGGTTCCGACGTCTACGAAGCTTACTGGGCTTCACTGCTCTCTACCACGGGCTTCAAGCCTCCCCGTCCGCGCTCTGGCGTGCTTATCGGTGGCTCGCCTAATACGCCCGAGCTCCCCTTCATTTCCAAAACGCTCCACTCGCTCGGCTTCAAGCTCTACGTCTCCTCGCCTGCGATCGAGGCCGCCCTGAATGCCCTCCCACACGTGACCTGCAAACGCATCTTCTTCCCGACGTCGGACAAGCGCCTCCTGCGCGAGGTTTTCGACGAGTACGAGATCCAGTGCGTAGTTAATCTCGCGCAGAGGCGGGGAAATGGACGGGAGGACGAGGATTACGTTGCACGTCGGAACGCGGTGGATTTCGGGCTACCATTGTTGAACAATGCGAAGTGTGCCGCGCTATGGGTGGAGGCACTGAAGAGGAGGATGGGGAAGGATGAGAAGGGATTGATGGGGTATGAGGAGGGGAGTGTGCCAAGCGAGGTGAGGAGTTGGAGGGAGTACGTGGAGAAGAGGATGTAGATCGTAGAGCGCTGGCGCCGTCAACGCGGTTAGCAGTCTTTAAACTTGTGATATAGAGGACCAGTTTGATACTACTGCGGAAACGAGGTTTCAGGAGATAGGACAATCAGACCTGGAAGACCGTAGAACTAGACGTCTTGTTTTCTAATTGATCTCGGCCGACCGGAGCGAACCACAGGATAGCCGGCATAATCGGCCGCCCCCAGCGCGATTCACGGAACCGTATCGAATACAGGCAGTTAATAAAGCAGTCGAAGTAACACCAAAAATGAACGAAACCAGATAACAGATCGCTGACAATGGAAAGGGTGGGTGACAAAACGGTGCTAATTGATTTTGGCCGACCGGATCGAACCCAGTGATAGCCGGCATATCGGCCTCCCGCCCAGATATTTTCGCGACGAGTGTGATTTGAGCTGAGGATACCTAAGACATGGGGTACAAATGCCCAAATCCCTTCGCCAAAAACCCTGCGAGATGAACCGAATCGATAACAAATCAAAACAAAGCGCTAAGTAGAAGAGATGGGCGGGGCGTTGTGACCGTTGTTACTTTTCCTACCCCTTATGCTATGCACATTACCCCTTACACCACGCACATCAACAAAGTCCGAACACTCTGACATCACGCACACCCACAAGCCCCCGGAAACTACTCGCTAAGGTGTGTCGGGCTTTACCAGATTACATCACCCCGAACTCACATAACCCCTGCTGCTTCTTACCATTACCCCTCTCTTGCGCTCCTCCTGCGCATCTGTCCGCAGTGTTTGCCATCATCTCCCACGCCCTTCCCCCTCCTGTCAGCATGCTCGCCCGCTGTGCGCACTATTTGTTGCCACCTGCTGCTGCCTGCTGCCCTTCCTCCATCTCTGTCAGTGTGCCCTTTGCCATCCTCTGTCCTCTCTCAGGTTTGTCCCCCGTCTGTCAGTGTGCTTGCCCACTACCCACAATATTTGCCATATTTGTTAAAAGCTGTTCTAAAAACTGTTGAAGCAATGGGGGAAGAAACGAAGGCAGTGTAGGGAACCGGGATTCCCTACGCGTGCGGATCCTAGTTTTCCACACCACCTATCTTATCCGACACCAATGCACATCTGCTCTGGTCTGCTCCAACTCCATTCTGGTCTGCTCCAACTCCACTTTAGTCCGGACCTTCTGCTTGTCCACTCCGCCCAGACTGTTTCCCCTCCGTCCAGACATTTTTCGCATTCGACATCTATTCACCCACTTTGCACATCCCATCTGCAATCTGCGATAGACCATCCAAGTCCACCTTAGTCCAGGCCATCCACTGTTGTCTACCTCCATCTGGAGTGTCCGGACATCTGTCCTCACCCGGAACACCCATATCTTGCTGGATTTTCTTCTCCACCGATGGGATCTTTTGTTTAGGTTCTGGATCTCGATGTCCCATGTCCATTCCAACTGTCGGTAAGTCCAAGCCTTTGTTTTCTCATTGGAAATCATGTTTCAGTTCGATCCACACGTGAAATTCTGGAGTTGACTCACAGGTGATATTTTATTTTGTCTTTGATAATTTCAAAACAGAGCTCCGGACTGACTGGGCTCCGATGCAATGGTATTAAAGAGGACGAGGAGAGAGCGAAGAGGACACTTGACTTTCAGGAGGGGAGAGAAACACTCTCCCACTCTTTACTCTTATTTCCTACTCCTATCACTTCGCACGACAAAAATCCACCTTACTCTTGACCTTTTCGACAATCCTGACTGACTAGGACTTGCATCACCATCCGTCCTAACTCCAGACCAGAGTTTCCGGACTTGTGCACTGCCGCCCAGAGCATAAAATCAGAGTTGTCTGGACAAAGAGCTGAGTATCTCCAGAACCTGTTTCTTTATTTTCGCTTCGTTCTCCACATTCCTTCGAGACTATCCTTATGGGAGTCGAGAAGTTTTGCAGTCTGGTTACTCTGGGATTTTCTACTGGCCTCCTTTCCCCTGTAGGGTCAAACATATTGCACCCTTCTTGTATTTCCCCTTCTACTAACCCGAACAGACTTATCCACTAGGGAAAGACGGAGACACAGTGAGTACACACCCCACAGCGGGACGTGGAAGGAAGAACCAGAGGGTTGGAGAATGGCATGAAGATGGAAGTGCCAATCTGTCAGGCAAGGCCTGGGTAAGCTCTGGAGCAACTCCAGACAGCGGAGTTAGATCTTCGGGTTTGTGGGACATTGGCTTCACCTTATGTGGTGCACCTCCGCCACAAGTCTGTCCTGGATTTCGGAGGTCAGAGCAAAGTAAAGGGGGAGAGACTTAGTCTTTGGGAGGACTAATTGTAAGGAATAGCTTCATGCACTAAACCTAAACCTGCATGATGCTATGACGCTCTTGTACTACTAGTACTTAATCCAATCCAAACTAGGGACAAAGTCCCAACAGCCCTAAAAGCATCAGGTGTCTTAGAATAATCTGAAGACCAGAAATGGATGGTGCCAGACTCTGCTTAACATCTACAATCGGAGACACCACTGTCAAGGTGACAGGAAACCTGTTACGATTTACCCCTTTTCATCCCTATTCTTTTCTTTTCTCTGCCTTGACTTCTTTCTACACAGTTGAAGTCACACCTTTATCCCGATTTCTCCCTACACGATCAAAGTCTTATCCTCCATGTTGACTTCCCTTTGCACAGCTAAAGGTCTACCAAGTACACTTTCGTTGTCTTTGTTACTTTCACTTGACTTTGCTATTTGTTACATTGCATGACAAACGACTGATATCCGTGTGACAATGCCATTACGCCTGTCATGTTCATCTCCGTCCTTACACAAGACAGCTAGGCCTGTCACTTTCTTCTCTGCTTTTACGTGTTGACAGTCCATACGTGTTACACGTTTCAGACTTCTCGCCGATGACATCGCATATGTGTTACTTATCTCTAGCTTCTGTGCAATGACATCATATCTTTTGACTCATTGTTCTTATGAAGTCCACTGACTAATCATTCTCCTTTCCTCTTTTTTTTCATACTCTTTCTGATTAGTCAGTGCTTTTTTGGCATCCCTATATAAACTCTCGATACCTAGCAATAGTTTTCCCATGCTAGTTTTACTCGGATCTCGTCCTTGTAACTCGTAGTAATATATCCCTTGTCGCTCCTACAGGACTTCTATAAGTCACCGTCCTACTTCGAGTGGATGCTCTTACATTGTCATCTTTGGCAACTTAGTCACTCCTTTGATAATCTCATCTCTAGCAACTGTTGTTGCCTGCCTCAGTCTTGCTCTTTGCAGAGGCCATCCTCAGAACCCTTTTAGCAACTGTTGTTGCTCATCCTGGTCTTGCTCTTGCAGAGACCATCCTTTGAATAATCCGGCAACTGTTATAAACACGTTACTTCTCCTATACGGGCAAAATGTCCCTACAGTAAAAAGATTGGACTTGGCCAGGATTGAATGCTTGACCTGGAATAATACTTAGCAATTACATAAGCATGTCATGTGACCTAACATGTGTTTTTAATCTCCGCTTTATTAAATACATGAGGTGTACAGCCTCCTTAATTACCGCTTTTATTTACGCTTCTATTTCACACACGTTTGACATATGTTCTGATTAGAACCTTCTATTTCCCACGCACAGCTTGGTCCGTGCGCAGTAGTCTGGGGTATATAAGAGACCATGTATCATAGCTAAATCCCCAGCTTAATCCACTTGTTTGCTATGGCAGCAGGTCCATTAGGTAGTACATTGTGTGTGATTGCCTAGTTAGTAGTCACCCTTCAGAGGCCTGGGTTATCACTTCGGTGTAACCTCTGCCCCTTTCTCTCAGTTTCCTCCATGTCAGTTCGGTGGTTACTGTAAAACTGTCCAACAAATAGTACATGATGTCATAGTGACATCATGGGGATATAAATAGTAGGTCTAGCCCATGCATGGGGCATCTAGCCTTACACATGAGGCGCCTAGGCTAAGGCATGCATCAACATGCTGTTGCCATAAGTCCATGGTCTAGAACCTGGGCTAAGGGTTCTTAGTAATAGAATATGAATAAGCCCAAATGTGACATGGTGTCACATCATGTGACGTCACGTGTGACTGCATGACAGGGTGTGACATGTGACATGTCATGTCACAAGTGTGACATCATGTGATGTCACGTCACATGTTGAGTCATGTAATCTAGTCTGTCACGATAACCCAAGAAAATAAGTAAAGATAGAAATGTCTGTAAAATAATAAGGAAGCAATAATAAAATAAGGGAAAAATAGTCCCTGCAAGCCAGAGGGCGGACATCGAGTCCTGTGTTCCTAACACTGTTAGTATGCTGTTAGCACACCATTCACCATCCTCTCGCCCCCCATTTCCTCTGTCAACATGCGTTATTCCACTGGCGTGCATTGCAAGCTTCATTACAGACAAGTACAACACCATGACAAACATTTATCTACTAATCAAATATGGTAGTCTGTGTCCTGTCTGTTTCTGTTAGTTACCTCCAAGTGCTTCTGCTAGTGAGCTGTAATGAGAAATACTTTGTGGGTTAAGAGGAGTGTGAATTGAGATTGAAGTATGCCTGGTATTCGTGTTGCCAGTCGATGAATGGGACACAGGTAGGGTGGGTGCAATAGGACTAGGTCCTAATTCACCTATAAGGGAGCTGTAAGAACTGACTTGGATGACAGCTAGGTATGTGATCTGCTCTTGGGATTGATGATGGAGGTTTGAAGGGGTGTATTCAGGTGCCCCTCATACAGTTGGATTGAGAGCATCTTGGAGGCTTGAAGATAATGATGGAAGAACATGTATTCCAGTATGGAGTAGGTCAAGGTTTGTTCTTGTTGGGTTTTGTATGATTTGATTATGACTGATACTTCTATTGGTTTGTAGTTTGGTTCCTGTCTTCATGCTCTTCATACTCATCAATTCGAGGGAGTGGGGACTTCAAATGAATGGAGTTTGTTTTTATGTGATGTCGCTGTTGTGTTAGGACTTTGGAATGTCAATAAGAGAGATTCTACCAACAGTAAGCTTACTATATCTAGATACACTTTTTGATGCACGAAAGTGATGGGTTGATGCTTGATATCTAGTGTTAATGCCATAAGTGTCATGTATGGCAATGCTTCGAAAGGCTCTTTCATCATATTCTTGGCCATGCATAACACCAGCTAACAAGATGAGTCCTGTTCCATCCCGGTTGATGTTTCAGTGGGCTTGCTCATTTCCATTTGATGTTCTTGAGCAAGCCTTCCAGAATTCAGCAGGCATAAGGCTTTTGTGGAAATATAATCCTACCAAGGCAAACTTGTCATCAAGTATCTTGTTATTGAGCCATGCTAGATATGTTATATATTAAATGAGTAATATTTATATATTAAGAAGTGACTTACTGTTTGCCTTCTTCCCCCCACTTCTGATGATCTGGTATGTTCGGTTGAGCTCAATAGGTTCAAAGGATGATAGGCTATGCATGGCAGTCCATGCATTCTGTGAAACCTTGTGTCAATTGAGTGAGATTTCTACTAAAATGAACTATGCAAAGGCAATATATCCTCTTGAGATGGTCAATGGGCTGAAGATCACAAAGCCTCTGGGAGGGCTGATATTGACATGGCAGAGTGTTTCCCTGACATAGGTATTGGCAAAACATTCCAAGAGCTATATAAGCTCTGAATTTTGGTGGGTTCAACGTACCAATTCCTTGACCTTGATGGGCATCTGCAACAACAGACTCAATACCATGCTCATGCATGTAATGAAAGGCAACTGGTTGGTTGGAGTCTTGTACTGCAATCTCAAAAATACGGCGAAATAGGATAAAATGAGCTTCAGCTAATTGACAATTGATGAAAGCACAAGCATTGACTACAGCTGAGCACTTCATTAGAATTGTTATTCTAATGAAAGAAATGACTCACATCTCTTGTGGTAATTATCCCATGATTGTATTTCAAACTCTTGCCATTGGGCAATATGTTTGAATGATGTATCAATGGAAATACGTGTTGCATGCATGAGATGACTTGACATCTGAGGTGACATGCATATAACAAGGTAGAAGTTGGCTCCATTAGAGATGTGGTGGATTTCAGCACACTGTACATAACATGTTGGCACAGTAAGATCATTGTTGACAAGTAGCTGCACTGCTAAATAATAATATTAAGTTTTCTAGAGTAAAATAGAATGTTTAAAACCATACCTTTAAATCCTGTACCATTTGGAAATATCTGGTCTCGAACTTTGCTCACAATATAGCGAACATGGTCCAAATTGGCAAGTGATGGGTGTAGATCAGATAAATCAAAGTTTTCTGATTCACAGCCAAGATGGTTCTGCAAGCCAGTTCTAAAACCTGAGTCAAGCATAATATGATGAGAAGTGGCATCAGCAAGCCTCCAAGCCATGCCATGCAATAGATCTATCAAAACTGCTAGTGTTTTGACAGGAGCAGAAGGGAAATGAGAATGGGGATTAGTGGAGATGACAACAATTGATGAGCAAGCCGTGAGATCATAGGGAGTATAGATAAGATACTCAGTGGGGCATTTGACTGGTAACCTTGCTAGTTTTCCAGGTGCAAGAATGCCATCAAGTCCACGATGCCAAAAAGCTATTGAGATTTTGATTGTTAAATCAAAGCATAGCAAGATTAGAGTCATACTCACGGCAATGTTGTGTATGCTGTGATGAAGATGCAACATAGGTACATGGAACAAGAGGACCATATTCTTGTTGCATAGCTGCAATTTTATGTTGAGCAATGATAGACTTGTTGTCCTCAAGGAGTGCCCATAGATAATTGATATCATACTCTTGTAGATCATATAAAATAAAATGAGCATGATCCCTATGAGAATGGAACTCGCAACTGTCTTTTATGAGTGACAATTGATTTGTTGATGGAAAATAACTTACGAAAGATAGGGATAAGCCAACTGATCCCTTCGCATAATAAGCTGACCTGGGCACTTTGAGTCTGTTTCACAAACTGGTATAGGCTCTTCATGATTTTCCTCATCATCAGCATCCAGATCTTCATCAGACCCAGTGGGGGCACCTGTCAGGTCAGATTTCAATCAACAACCATGCTTCATGATGGCACAAAACAACATGAATGTCTTGTTGAAGACCTCAGCTACAGCTGTGTTGACGTATAAAAATGGCGAGGGTGCAATGAGATCACACACGCTGAGTTGGTTCACATATGAGTGTGACTGCATTGGTATATTTGCACCACGTGCAGTGCATATCTTCAGTCCATTACCTGTAATACCACCGGAAAGGCTCAGAAACACAAAAAAATGATGAAATAAACACCTACATGATGTCTTGACCCTTTTGCAGCAGACTGGATTCCCTGCATTATCACGAAGTGTTAGAAACACAAAGCTTGAGCTGCTGTGCGCTCGCTTTAAAGCCCCTGTCTTGGTGGATAATATTTATTTGCATTATATTTATGAAGTTGAGCTGCTGAGCGCTCCTTCAGTAA
>JBBPOI010000732.1:0-10083 GCA_038091355.1 Phylloboletellus chloephorus
ATAAGGGCGTACTAAACCCCTAACACTATATACAAAATGCAAGCGTTCTCAGTACGCTGCAGACTGGCAAAGAGACAAGTAGAGGGAGAAAGGACAGCTGCCAACACCGAAGTGCTAGCAAGGGTCCTGAAGTACTACTAACTATGATAGAGTTCACACTTCACACCAGCTATTAATGCCCAATGAACTTGATGCCAAAGCAAACAAGTGGATTAAGCTGGGGATTTAGCTATGATACATGGTCCTTTATATACCCCAAACTACTGCGCACGGACCAAGCTGTGCATGGGAAATAGAAGGTTCTAATCAGAACACATGTCAAACATGTGTGAAATAGAAGTGTAATAGAAGCAGTATTTAAGGAGGCTGTACACCTCATGTATTTAATAAAGCGGAGATTAAAAACACGTGTTAGGTCATGTGACATGCTTATGTAATAGCTAAGTATTATGCCAGGTCGAGCGTTCGATCCTGGCCAAGTCCAATTCTTTTACTATAGGGGCATTTGTTTGTATAGGAGAGGCAATGTATTTATAACAAAGTGACTCATAAAGTCTCATTGGTCATGGGACATAATGGTTACATGGAAATGGTCGACCTCTATGTCACAAAACTAGAAACTCACCCAATCGTTGTTGGATACAACTGGCTGAGATGGCATAATCCGATGGTAAACTGGATTTCTGGGAAAATAGATTTCGCCTGATGTTTCTGGTCATTGCCATGTTCAGGAGGAGATCCCACAGGTTAGATCGGTAGAAAAAGAAGTTGATCTTAAAAATTTAGTCCCTGAAGCATATCATGAATTCTTAGATGTCTTCTCGGAAAAGAAATCTGAGTGAATGCCAGTTTGCAAACATGGGATCATGCCATAGATCTCAAACCTGAGTTTGTTCCATGAAAGGTGTTAGAAACACAAAGCTTGAGCTGCTGTGCGCTCGCTTTTAGCTCCTGTCTTGGTGGTCAATATTTATTTTCATTATATTTATGAAGTTGAGCTGCTGAGCGCTCCTTCATTAAATATTCGATTTTCAGTCACGTGACCATGGGAACATGCACATGACCATGGGAATTATCTATACGTCGACCCTTTCACCTCTTCACATCTTCACAATATCACACCTTCACATATTTCACCATTTCACATAATCACATTAAATCTTGTAACAATAGATAACATTTATAGCAAGGTTCGCTCTTATCATACATAGTATTAGTAATATGCTGCACACGGACCATGTAGCTATAGTATATAAGGGTGAATGAATGCGCCCCAAGAACTCTAGTCAAGTTCTTGTGGGTTTTGGCCTACTGCTTGGTTCGATACTTCGTCTTTTACTTGTTGAGGTTTAGTGTGAGCGCGCAGGGTCTTTCTTAGACTCTAGTGTTGCCACAAAAGGGTTGGGTAATTCCTTGATCCAAAATACGATTCGATGAAGTAAGGGACTTTGTAAAAACTCAATTAGAAAAGGGGTACATTCGCCCCTCTAAGCCTCCTCAAACGGTCCCCATTTTCTTTATCCCCAAGAAAGACAGGAAGAAACGTCTAGTTATGGACTATTGTGGTCTTAATGAGGGAACAGTGAAAAACACATATCCGTTACCTCTTATTCCTCAGTTGATTGATAGATTGAAGGGCTGCGACAAATTTACTAAAATGTACTTGCAATGGGGATTTAACAATGTCCACATCAAGAAAGGAGACGAATGGAATGGTGCCTTTGTTACCTCAATTGGTGCTTATGAGCCAACTGTTATGTTCTTTGGGATGATGAATTCTCTTTCTAAGTTCCAACAAATAATGAACGATATCTTCAACGATATGGTGAAATACGTTATCATTTTCATTGATGATCTAATGATCTTCATGAAAGGACTCTCTGACGAAGAACACGACAAGATGTTATGAAAGTGAGCTGCTGTGCACCGCTCGTACCTACACTTGTCCTTAGGTTGGGTAGTAAGGATTAGGGAGCTGTGCACTGCCCTGAGTCCTGAGTCCCTTTCTTTTTGAGGTCATGTGATTTGGTCACATGATCATTCTATCCTTTCCAAGTCATGTGATAAGAAGTCATGTGACATCTGTCATGTGATAACTGGTCATGTGATGTGGCCTAGCTATTACAAACACTTAATGGCGCCTGCCTCTATTTTCCATTTTCGCTCTCATTAACGACTTAGCTAACCCACAGAAGGGCATTCCTTTACAACTGCTTTTGATCCTAAAAGGGGGATAACCTTTATTACCCCTTTCCCTCCTGCAAACCTTATCTTCATACAGATCTGGGATCTGCCCAGGATCTTTCCTGGATCTTTTGTCTATTAATCTCTGTGCTGTGCATGGCTATGCAACATGCACATCAGGTATGTGTTTCATTTACTATCTATCTTCACAGGCTGTGGAACAGCCTCTATGCCCTATGTCCATCCATGCTTTCGCCGCATGTTAACCATATATGTGCCTCATGCCTGCCTCACCTATGCCTTATGTTTCCCTCACTCTCTACATGCATATTTAATTACTGGCCTGCCTTATCTATTAGTGATCTATAGATTAGGTCCAAATATGTACATACTTAGAATATGTATATAAGGCCAGGGGACAGACTGGCAATCCCAGTCTGTTTCTCCTGGTGTTTTCCCTTCGAAGCATCGGAACTCCGAACTCAACCCCCACACTCGCTTTATTGTTTTACTTGCTGGATTGCTGTGGGTGACCTACATCTGAACTGAGGTCGATGTAGCCCAGTGTGGCCTGGAGCACACAGAAGGCTTTGAAGGTTGTTTCAGTACGCCTCATGTATTTAATAAAGCGGAGATTAAAAACACGTGTTAGGTAATGTGACATGCTTATGTAATAGCTAAGTATTATACCAGGTCGAGCGTTCGATCCTGGCCAAGTCCAACTCTTTTACTATAGGGGCATTTCATTCATATAGGAGAGGCAACACGTTTATAACACCAGGTATTTAAGTATGAGCTCATCCCTGTATTCCGCAGTTCAAATATTGATTTTGCCTCAGCTTCTTTCCGCCCTCTGAGTCTCCCCAAGCTCTACTTTTAGATTGCTCGCCATATTAGTCCTTTCGAAGACTAAGTCTTGCCCCCTTCACTCTGCTCCGACCTCTGAAATCTGGGACAGACTTGTGGTAGAGGCACACCATATAAGGTGAAGCTAACGTCCCACAAACCCGAAGAACTAACTCTGTCCTCCAGAGTTGCTCTGGAGCTGACCTGGGCCTTGCCTGACAGATCGGCACTTCCGTCCCCGTGCCTTTCTCCAACCTTCCAGTTCTTCTGCGTCCTGCCTTCGTCTCTTCCCCCATTGCTTTAAACAGCTTTAACACTTCAGCATCAAGTCCATTGGGCATAGATAGTTTGTGTGAGTGTGAACCTTAGTAAAGTAGTAGCATTCAAGGGTCCCCATTAGTACTTCAGTATTAGTGGTCACTCTTTTCTTTCTCCTCTTGTCTCATTGCCAGTCAGCCTCCTACTGTAAAGGAGTGCAACTTTGTATACGTCTATAAGGGTTTAGTATGCCCTTGTAGTCAGGTAGTGGAATCCCTGTGGAGCAGGTCCTAGACTTGTAACACTTCTTCCTGTGGTCCAGCTGCCATCTGCATCACCTCTGCTGCCTGACTTTCTGCATTCATCACCCTTTCCCTCAAAGATGCATTACTCTAGACGCTCTAAGATCCAATAAATACACCCGCCTGCATTCGATAGCATTGAGTATTTGGTGAGTACACGTTGTTTGCTTCTATTTACATTTGCCCCTAGGACGAAGGCTACCATACTAGAGCGGTGTTGGGCACATGCTACAGAGCTAGTGGGGTCTGTTCTAATTTCCCTGTCGGTGGGAATCCCAGAAACCCTCAAGTTGGATGTACAGTCAGTGTACTAATGCACTGACGATGCCCACCTGAAAGAGCTGACCGACGGGCAGTGCTTTGTGGCGGACTTGACCCGCCACTGTGGACAATCGTGTCCACGACGGCTCATGTCCACAACACCGCGGGTATATAAGGCTGGTAGGGCGAGATGATGCTCACCCATAACGGACATCTTGCCCATCATCTGTGATGCCTGCTGTAACAACATTGACTGCTCCGACCCAAGTCCTTCCGGTAAGTGCTGCCATTCCGGACTGCATCAGTGCCGCTGACGGGGTGATCTTTGATAGTACACCCCACCTCCCAAGAAAACACTCGCGTTCATTGACGTGCAACCGGACCAAACATCCGTGACTACCCAGTCTTGCCACGAGCTCGTGTTTTCACTACCACATACCGCCGCCCCAACTGCACAGCTCCCATCGATCACCGATTCAAATGCTGAAGCGGACGCCGCGGCACCACAAGACGGAGAGGCTGAGGACGAATACACCCTCTGTGCTTATGGCGATCTCTCATTTAGCGAGGACCTCGTCCCGTCTTTCACCACGTCCCGGCCTCCCAGCCCAGATCCTTTGCAGCCGAGAGTCCGCCGGCCCCGCCTTCGTCTCAAAGTCCGGCGTCCACCACTGCCGAATCGTAGAGCGAGCTACGTCCAGAACGCCGGACCGACACCTTTTAGCAGGGGCGCGAATGCCGATGAGTATCTGCAGGGCACTTTCAGTCCCGTCACGAATGCGATGGTCTCGTCTGAGAGTCCACCATCGTTCCCACATCCACCGCTGGTCCCCACTCCCCCCGCTCAGATACCGAGAAATAAGCCAATCCGGAAATCGGGTTCAAGCCTAGGGAAACTCTTCGAGCCGCCCTCAACCCGGTTATCTCCACGAAGCTTACCCTCCCAGGCACTCGGGCTACCTCAAGGGAGACATGAACAGAAGAGTGGGGTCAGCCCGGGACGGAACCGTGTGGAAGCGGATAGCGCAGCAGCTCCACTGCCGCAATCCCCTCCAGCACCTCCTGTTCAACAGGACAAACGAAAGTCAGGAGGTGTTGGTTGGCGAACCAGACTCCCTCCCCGTCTCCCAATTCCGAAGTGGGATGTGTAAATGCCATACTATATTCGGTTTTAAATACCTTTCTGTATTTTGATCAACGCTACCCTCTAAGCTGAGAATCCATCTGATGAACACTTCGTGATCTTCCAGCACGTTCGAAACGTTGGCGATTCTGGCCATACTACGTCAGCCTCGGCAAGAAGCTTACTACCTGTAAGTTGCACTTCCAGATGGATTTGTGCTAACAGCCAAAGATCAACTTTCGGGATCGGGGATCGTATGCGCGCCTGACTGCGTCGCGCTCGAAAACAAGTGCTTATCGTTCTAGCATTAGCTTTGTGGCGACGTTTGGGACGATCTCCATAGTCTCCAGACGTTCCATGTCGGCGACGACGAACCGAGTGGGAGTCCCTCTCCGTCGTGCCGTGTGAATCCTCCCGTAGCCCGATGAGAGAATTGGCAGCAGCGCACAAGGCAGTGCGTAGTCCAGCGTTGGTCATTACTTGACGTTCCTGAGCGATAGTCGCTCGATCACGATCAGTTCGCCAAGCAAACGAAACACGTCGTCCTCAATCAAAGGCATCCATGAAGTTGATCATTTCGGTGAGCACACAAGGGAAGCTGGGCAGCACGTGATGGCCGCTGGAAAAGATGCGTACCATAGCCCTTGACAGGAAGCTGCTTTGACGACGAAGAGCATTCAAGCGGTCGTACGACGGGACGAAGTGCACTGCCGAATCGAGAGACAGAGCTTCGATGGCCCTCGTAACGCGCAGAAGAGATAAGAAAGCAATGCATAGCGATGCGCGATTCCGACCGGTTGGAGTGTAAGGGGAATGGCGATGGCATGGACACAGCGGGAAAAGGCTTGGTCGAATGCATCCTGAAGTAGCTTGCCGAGAGATACGCTTTATCAAAAGGCAAAGACTAGGGCGCTGCCTGCGCAAAGCTGGATATCTCGGGAGGAAGTCCATGTATGCTGAAAGCGAAAATCGCTCAACGAGCGCATACTCACTTCGCCGGCACGCCAGTGGAATCCTCCCCTCTCCCCAGCGAGGACATTAAATTTCTGAGGATCGTGGACAGGATGTCTGTGGGAAGACGGATGGCCTTCCGGTGGCCCGGCCTGTTCGCTGCCGTGGAAGGCAGTTTGGTTCAGAAGCTACTGTCTAGCAGGAAGAGCCACCACAGGCGTCTTTGATAGTACTTCAAGGAGGAACTAAGTGATCAAACAATAATGATGATCCAGTCCATGAGATAATCCAACACCTAAACAAGATCGTGCCGCTCAGTCTGAGATATACAGCGCGACGAACCAGTTACAGTGAGTCGGTATGACAAGTTAAAGGCTGGTCAGCCAATTTCAGCACACGACGGGCTGCTCAAGGCATGGCTAGCCACATGGAAACAAGCCGAGGGAAGTTCGGTGTTCCGAGGCCAGTCACAGGGTCCCAGCCCACGCTAGTGTTAAAGCCGAGTGTGCCACAACCTGGGTTAGTACCGTTGGTGATATCATTAAAAGCGCCATAGAAGGAGGAAGAATAAATCTGTCGCCAAAGGTCAATGGAGATATTCACATTCATCTCCAAAAAAAGATGCGTACAACAGGGTTGATAAAACCAATGGGGTTCTTGTTCGCCGCGATGCGCGCATCATTGACCATCGTGAGGATGGCTCCCACGACGGGGGAAGCAGCAGAGGTTCCGTACACAAGTTTAAAACTACCGTCCACCTAACGATGTACAAATCGGCGACGGACGACACTGGCAAATACGATTGCTTGACTCACCGCGATGACATAGTTGGCACCATTGGCAGATATATCAGGGTAGGCGCGAGACTAAATGGTCATGTAGGTAAGTGAAACACAGGGCAGAGAGAATGGAGATCCAGCCTACACTTCCGGTTGAGTTCCAGATGTTGCTAGGATACGGAGGTGGGGAATTCTTCAAGTACGAGCTGACAGCCTCCTTCTGATAATCGGGGATGGCAAAGTAGTTGCTGAATCCACCACCCGTGTTGATGACGAGTTCGCACGCGTCCTCGCTGTCATATACGGTCTTTCCGGAGCTGAGTTGCGTTGCGCCGACTGAAGTGATGTAGGGGCAAGTAGCTGGGAAATTCGGGTTGAAAATCTCGCCATCTGGGATTCCGGTACCTATGCAGAACACCAAAGTGAGTACTCATTCCATATCAAAGATGGAGGGGGCACTACCGTTTGGAGCTAGACAATAGCCACTGAAACCGGCGACGCCATTGTCTCCAGAACCGTACAGAACGGTAACACCCATGAGACCAAGTTTGGCATACTCGGCACACTGGCGTTGCGTATAAGCAAGCGTCAACCCAGCCTCGTTATATCCGTAGGAGGTGGAGATCACGTTGGCAGGTTTAACGATACCACAAGCTTGAGTACCTGGTTTCATATCAGGACGGCGTTCAATACGACAAGACAGCAAATTAGGCTTTTCTGACCGTTATATCCACCAGGAGCGTTGTCCGGATAAATACTATCCACACTCGGGTCGTCGCCACCCTCGAAGGTGCAATAGGTACCATCGATGGCATCGAGGAAGTTGTTGAAGGATCCGCCTGTAAGAATCCATTCTCAGTTGGACAACAGGAGAATTTTACAGATTTGAGTTCAGACCTTCGACCAGGTCACCGACTTGGTACAATGTGATGTTTTGTTTCGAGGTTACAAGGTTCATAGCATACTCGAGGTCGAGGTTAGACTCTGCATTGAGACCGAGTGCTTCCTGGGGGTTCAATGTACCTGGTGAAGTGAATGAACTCGTGAAGATTTATCGTGTGTCCAGGATACGTACCTCCGTCAATCGAGATCATGACGGGGCTGACACCATAAAGGTCAGAGGAGAAGTTCTGAGCGAACAAGTTGAGATCGTCCTGACGGTACGATTGCGGACCGTACTCGACTGCACTCCACATCAAACAGAGTTCCTTTGACAACGCCGGAGCACTCACCAATGCCATAGCTATTTTGCTCAGGGACGACTGGCTCATAATCTAGTCCATACAACGCGCGGAGACAAAAAGGAGTGATGTGATTATCACAGTCCTCGATCTCGTTGAGCCAGTTCGAGACCTCTCCCGTGGTCTTTGGTCCATTGCCACTGCCAGGTTGACCGACAGACGTGAGAAGCTTGCTACCACCGGAACGCTTGGAGATCTTGGCATCAAAGTGAACCGTGGGCATCACGAAGTCGACGTGCCGCACAAGGTGCTCGGGGAGATGGTAGCTGTCGCACGCTGAGCACATTGCATGAGGACGCGCGTAGGTCGGACGAATTCCCGACATCGTCACTTACCGACATGTTCAGCACCTGTTTCGTGTCCGTAGACGTTGTAGGTTGTGCTCAAGAGATCCTCAGCTTCCCGGACGGTAGCCTTGAACTCGAGCCACCCTCCGGACGCGGAGAGCTTGATGCGGTGTGAGTCGATGCCACTCTCGACCAGCCAGTCCCGAACAGCGTCGACGGACTGGCTAGTGGCGGCGAACGTGGAGGCGATTTTACCAGCGGACCAGTGGTTGCCGTAGTTGGGAGAGTTAGGATGAGACACGTCGTAGAGGAACTCTTCAAGGTTGTCGATGTTGGACTGTGCGAGCGCGAAACGGAGGGGAAGGACGGCGGATGTGTCGTGTTTACGGGCTAGGCTCCATCCTGAGGGAAGATGTGAGCGGCGCTCGTGAAGCGTCCACCGGGAGAGAATCGGATCTGAGCTGGCAGCCAGTCCGAGGGATAGCAAAACGAACGGAAGTAGCAAAGAACGCATTGCGGGGAGTGAGGATGGAGAGGCTCACCTCCGAGTTCATTTATGACATGGGCTCATCAGCGCTCACAATGCGTTAGGGTCAAAGACCCGACCGAGAAGCATTCACTTCTGGATCGTGAATACGCTCCATCCGATATTGCCGCATCACTCGTCACAGTCCTCCCACCGCCAGCGCACCTTTCCCAAGTAGAAGAGAGAGCTCACCATCGTCATATGCATATGGAAATATTTGTAGTGTCGCATGTGAGATAGCCGCATCATCGCCTTGCAAGCCAGCGCACAAATTTATGCCCGGGGCTATGGTAGTACACGCGGCGGCCACTCACCAGCAAGGTTGAAAACTTACAAAAACTGTTTTGAGCTAATTGAATGTTCAGAAAATCTTGATGGGTTCGCAAACGATACATGAGTGCGACTTCCGCGAAGTGTGGAGGAGGAGGGGTCACGGTCACTACATCACACCCCATCATTGGCGCTCTAGGCACATACTTACTAGTGTGAATAATGAAACCATTACAGTAGACTCCCTCCTAACACATACCTCTCGGGATAGCCCCAGAGGTATGGGTTACTAGGGAGTATGGGTTCTTCGAGAGGGCAGTATTGCGCCGTCCGAAGCGCCCAAAATTTTATTGAAGAGTAAGTACTCAGTGGTTGGGTAAACCAGCTAGTATATTACCTATTGAAGAGTAAGTACTGTACAAAGTATCAGTACTAGTAAAGGTAACTGTAAAATAGCTGCACTGACCTCAGTGGTTGGGTAAACCAGCTGAGGTGCGACTACACACAAGTCCGGACAATATTACCACGCTTACATAAGCAAAGTGTACAATACCTTTTGACTTCCAACACTCCCCCTCAAATGGTATGGGGGTAATCAAGAATGAAGGGAAGATATCAAGGATGCATACCTACTTGAATTGTCCCAATAAATGATTGACTTGTGTGTGTCCTTGAAGGAATGTGCGTGCGCAGTGTGCTCGAAGTGTTGCGTTCGTGCGATTTGGAAATCGTTGGTGGCACAGTGCTGATCGATGCACGGCAAGCGTCTATATCGCTCGCTATGGACTTCCTCGGCATGGGAGCACTCTTCACAGCTGTTACGAATTAAGGAGCGTGCTGCCGAGCGCCACCCTTTGTTACAAGTCCTAGGACGAGTACCACAGGGACTCCACTATCTAAGTCTAAGGGGGCACACTAAACCCCTAGGACTTGTATACAAGGTGCAATCGCTCACAGTGCGATGCAGACTGGCAAGGAGAAAACTTAAGGAGAAAGAGTCAGTCACTGATACCGAAGTACCAGTAAGGGACCCTGAGGAGTATGGACTACTACTA
>JBBPOI010000733.1:0-10064 GCA_038091355.1 Phylloboletellus chloephorus
CTCTTCCCCACCCCCTCCGAGTTGCTTTCGAGCACCCACCAGCGTCCCCGCGATGTCTCCGAAACAAGTCCGTATGCCCAGCCGTCCCCTCCCCCCCCTCACACGAGCAGACAGCAAACCCCCGAGGACGTGCCCCTCAACAGCGCCGTCACTAAAACGGAGAGCCAACGCAAGGCCAGACAGCGTGCAATAGCTGAAGAAATAGGGTTCGCCCCCACAGATCCGTACGTAGCCTGTCCACCGTTCCGGTCCTCACATGGAGAAAAAAACATGTTGGCACCAGGGATACCATCTCGTCCCACGAGAAAAAGCGCCACTATCTCGAGTGTCTGGAACAATACGTCCTCTACTTGCACGAGCAGCTCCGGCTCGTGCAGACCCCACCGCTGCCGCTAGAACGGGTCTCCACATACCGCGGGTTGTCCTCTCGCAGCATACGCACCCTCCTCGTGCACATGCAGAATACCAACAAGACTCTGCACGAAGGCACTCTGGTGGAGGAACAGGTGGTACGCTGCAGCATTCCCGGCCCCTTGCAACCCATCCTGACTTGTGGCCATAGTTCCTTGATTTATCGGCCCAGGTGATGGCGGCCCACAATGCTGGCCTCCCCCTCAGGCGCCACTCGGTAGACATCGCTGGCGTGTCGACCAGCTCTGGCTATAGGGGCGATCCGAGTTCGAGCTCATATGACTCGCTGTCGTCGCTTGCATCCGACGACATGACGGCGTCTGCGAGCCCGTCCTCGGCAGACGGGGGCTCAGACGCCTCAATAGACCTTGCGATGCAGTCCTCGATGGGCAGTTGTTGCGGACGGTTTCTGTTTCCGGGGGGAGGAGACATCTGATTTGTAGGCATATCTTGCGGTATTTTTTGGGGAGCCAGCGGTCGATAGAGTTGTGTAGATATGGTTTTTTGGGCGTGGCAGCGTCGCATCTCAACCTTATCACAAGGACTGACACCATGTCAAATGTGAGCTGGCAAGCGAAGCTGAGAAGCAGAAAGAAGGAAGAACCCGCGAAGCCCCCGCTGCATATGGCAAAATGGCGGGTTCGCGCTCGACAGGCAGGCCAGCCAAAGCCCCGCCTTCAACTTCTTTGCATGTGCGCGCCTTGCCAGAGCAATAAATCGCACGAAGCCGACAGCGTTCTCTTACTCATCAGACGACCGGACAACGCCACGCCTGTCCTGCGCGTGTACAAACATGCCCCGCAGCGACAGCGACACCACGTCCAGCGAGCACCCGGCACGACGCCCATCACGAGGGAGCCCAGCCAATATGACCTCGTCGGGTGCGGCAATAAGAACCGGCATTAGGACCTGAATACGCACCCATCGCTTCGGCGAGACGAAGATCACGCAGATAGATTGCAATCGCGGACGCCAATCTGCGAACTCAATGCGCATTCCGGCGTGTGCAGGCGTCCAGCTTCGTACGGTTCTCCTCGGAGCGCGAGCGACGCATCTGCAATTCAGATCGACCGCGGTGATAGCAAGCATCCACCTCGCCTTCCATGACAGCATGCGTGGAGGTATGTTCCTCCTAGACGCCGTTCTTGATGTCCAGGCTGATAGAAATGGAGATCCACAGACCGTGATGCTCGTCAAGATTGACAGTCGTTATGGAACCCCACTTCGGATGCCTAGATTCATCGTGCCTTTGCAGATCTTCCGCCACTTCGATTCGATCGGTCGATGTTCCACACACGCCACCACCATTCCTGACAAGCAGTCGTCGGTCTGCGACGGCTGTCCGTGGAGTCAAGCATGCATCCGTCAGCGCTAATTCGACTTCAACAATCAGCATGTCACCTCTTCGGTCTTCCAAGCGGCCGTCCTCGCAAAATACCTCGATGACAGCGTTGCAACGTGGCTGCCGAAACCATGTGTACAGGTGGCGAATCCAACTGTCCAACGCGCCACGGAAGTTGCGGACTGTGTAGAGGGTCCCAGAAGAAAGACACCCATGAGGTTTGATACAGATAAAGAGGTAAAGCATCACGTATAGTTTCGTGCTCGCCGGCGTTCATTGACGTGTGACAGGCAGCTCCCGACTGAGCGGAGGCTGCAAGACATTACGCATGGCAGCGGACCTGCTATTCACAAAGATACAGAACCATCAATGGGGCATTTAGTACATATAGAAGGGGCCGACGCATAGTTTTTCCTGGATGACATGGGGGTCAGCAACACGACGAGCAGAACAGCGAACCATTGTTGGAGGAACCCATACATTTGAACCACCTTCACTGATTGGAGTCGTCCACGGGCGTGAATTTATGTTTGCCTAACAGCTTCACTTCCGTCATTCCCTTTCCGCTCCCTGTCACACCAACTGAGATGTATGCCACGTATAAGTCCAAAGGCATCTCGTGTTCGACGAGAATGACACATACCTCTGCCTAGTGGGTTATCGGGTGTCTTGAAGATGCTCGTTCCGGCGACACCGGCGATATGGACGCCTTTCTTCTCCGACTTTTTGGCAAACTTTTGCCATGTAGCTTGCTTGGCGAGCTGTTCCTTTGCCTTTGCTGCTCTGACCTCGAGTTTCTTCTCGTTCTTTTTCTTCTTCCGGTCCCTCTCTTCTTCTTCAACCTTGGTGAGCTTCCGCTTGTTTGACACCGCGGGTGTCTTCTCTTGGTAGTTGGGGGGGAGGGACTTTATCTCTGAGCCCTTCACCAGCTCAGTGGTGTTGTAGCCGCGAAACACGATGCTGTAGACGGGCTTCTCCGCTGAACCACCAACACTAGTTATTCGAGCGGGGTAGAAACTGCCATCTCCCGAGTACTTGGCCAGACATTCGTTGCCAGCGGCCCACGAGAAGGCAGGCGTCGACGAAGCTGATTTCCGCGATGGGCCCAGGCGGGAAGAGGAAGCTGCGTCTGCCTGTGCGATGGCTTCTTGTGCGAGGGAGATGAGCTGCTTGAGTTCTGATTGAAGAGAGGAAAGCTCTGCATTGTCAGGATCCGCTTGGAGTGCAAGCTCGACCTGGGAGAGCTGTACTTGATAGGTCTCGAGGTCAGCCTTGTCCATGGCGTGTCGAGGGAGACAGCGAGCTCTGCGGTTCCGCAAAAGGCAATCACTCTCATTGGCTAGTACAAGTATACAACTACTCCTGGAAGTCCCGGTACGGTGGCAGTTCTTCTCCACCCGTCTCCGCTGTGTTTCTCCTCGCATTCGCTCCACTCGCGAGCACGCGTTCCCTCTCTTCTCTCTCCAGCCGTTTCTTCTCCTCTTCCGCAGGCTCCGACTCGGGTCGGCCGATCTCACTGCTCGCCGCAACCACACGCTCCCTCTCCTCTCGCTCAAGGCGCTTCTTCTCCTCCTCGGCACTCTCCGTCTTGGGGGGACCTGTGCCATACAGGTCCTCTGAAGGTGACTCGCCAGGTCCGGTGTCTTGCGATGCAGCTTGGACGTCATGCAACGAACCATCGGCTCCACGTGCAGAAACCGGCACGCCCGTCTCAGCGACAGCCGGAGCCGAGGCAGAGACGGGCAGTGAAGCTGCTTGCGCAGGAATCGGAGCAGGGCTCTGGTTGAGCACGTCGGGAGGCAAGGAGTGCGCACTCTGGTCTTCTTTCTCAGTTGAGGGCGGTTCGGGGATTGGTGGCGTCAGGGAAAGACCGGGGTGCAAGTCTTGTGCGGCTGAGGGGGACGCTAAACTGTTCAGCTCCGAAGCATGGCTCTCGCCAAAGGAACGGGTGTCTGATCGTGAAAGGTCGCCTTCGGTATGTAGAGTAAGCGTGACGAGTCCTGTCTTGTAGTTGTCCAGTGCATGCTGAAGAGATGCCCTAGCAGCAGCAGTAGCTTGTGCGCCCGTGTATGGATTCGTGGCGCTCGGCGGCAAGGTAGGCAATGCCCCGACGATCGGTTTGGCGGCCTGTGAGAGCAGCACTAATTTCTCTCCATACTGCGCTAATCAATTACTAGCCGCGACATGTTACTCAGACACCTCACCTCTCGAATGGCATCCCATTTGGTTTGTTCGCTCTCTCGAATGGCTTTCCGCTTCAACAACTCGATCTCTTTCTCTAGTTGCTCGTCGTTTCTTTCGGCGCGCGAAAGCTGCTCTCTGAGCTCTGCAAGACGACGCTCAGCACCTTTCTCTTGATTGTGCTCGACACGCGCGATCTGGTTTCGCAATCCAGCGCGGATGTTGCGTTTCGGCGCGATGGTAGCCTCGGCATCACGTAGTGCCTTCAGGGGAGCCCTGGCACTGTCCACCTTGACAGCCAAGGAGGCGCACAAGGAGCCATGCACGAAGTTCAGGTACGCCAGCCGATCCGTCACTGGGAAAGGTTGGCACGATCAGTCATCTAGGGGGGATGTTCTCACCATCCTTCACATCTGCGACCTCGTCCTGCCCCCATGTGTAGAGATCCTTGCTCTGAGATTTAGAGTCTCTCGCGAGAGCGTCAAAGTCGAGGGCAACACCCTTCTCGAGAGTGATGATCCGCTGCAGGGTAGTGGTGGAGGTGTACTGCTGGCCAAGACTGCGAATCTGGTACTGCAGAGACTCCAAGGCGAGCGACCGATGTCCACCCTCTCCTGCGAGGGGAGTCTGACTGATTGCGTTCTGTGCTTTGTCGGCGATGGACGAGAAGAAGCTGGAGACCGACATCGTCGTGTGTTGTCAAGGGGCTCGGGCTCAGCCACGTCCTATAAGGGAGGGGTGGCCAGTGGCTGTGTGCGCAGTTGGGCACGTGACATTAACCCACTCTTCGTATATAAAATGAATAAATCAGCGCCTCGTATGAACACAAGTCGTCACTCAGACAATAATCTTCTTCGCCGCCTTGCCCTTCTTCTCCGAGTCTTTGTGCGACAAGAACTCCACCTCGGTGGCCAGCGGCCCCGCCAACCTCTGCGACTCTGCGTACCCGAGCACGCTCATTTTGAAGTGCCGCCCGACAGTCTCAATCCGCTCCCGCAGCTTCTCGTCCTCTCCGCCAGCACCGGTGGGAGCTAGCCGTGTCCAGATCGACAATCGATAGAACTGCGGTCGCGTGGAGACAATGACGCCGGTGATGAGAGATTGCGGATTGGGCTCCGGCGACTCTCCGCTGGTCAGGTAGGGGTCAAATGTCTCGCCAATCGCCGCAAGCATCTAGGATGGCCTTGGCGGTCAATAGATACGACAGGGAGAACAAAATACCGTGTATAGCCACATCTTGTCGACGTTATTGCGGTTCTTCTCTTTGGGCAGCTGTATACTCCATTTGCCGCCGTTTTTGTTTGCCTCGTCCTCCCATGCCGGAATAATGCCCTCCTGCGCAAGATGTGGTCACGGTGTCTGGTGCATCAGCGAGTCCGGTGAGACACACCTTGAAAAGATAGTAGTTGGCCTTTTGAGGGAGCTGTGAAGGAGGCACGATGTGGTTGTACAGACTGGTGCGATGATGCGATTGATGCGTGGGCTGATCGACGGAAGGTGCTTACCCCCAGAACTCTTCCACACTGTCGAAACTAATCACGCGTTTGATGTCCTCCATCCAACCCTGTGCTGCAGCTGCACTGGGGGTCTGAAGCACGGGAGTGTGGGGGAACGAGGAGATGGGGGTTTGAGGGAGGTTGCGGCCCTTTGTTGCGGGGGAATCGAACCAGAGCGTCCAGGCAGAGTAAAGGGGGTGCTGTGGCGCGAATCAGCAACACTGCTGGAGGTGCGGCGGTGGAGGGGACGTACTTTGACGTTGAAGTTGGTGGGATCGCTGAAGACGGTGCGGATGCCCTCGGCCTGTGCGTGCATGTCTATTTCTTGTATTTCGCCCGGCTCGACGTCGGGGTTGGGTGGCTGGGAGGCGAGAGGGTTCTCTGCGAGGGCGGCGCTGAGAGCGGCTTTGTTGGCTTGCTGGGAGGGGGCGGGGAGGGAGGAGGAGGACATGTTGGGTGCACTCCAGTTCAACTGCTTTTCGGTGAGGCGTCCAAGGTCCTCGCGTGCACGGGAACTGCCGAGCCCGTCCTCTCGGCATTTCGGCCACCGTCGGTCTCGATGGACCCCTTCGACGCAAAGCTCATCGCGGCGGCGACGGGCTCGACGATGACCGCGCTCACCAGTAAGTCCCTCCGCACGTCCCCCGCCCCGCTCACACTGTTTCCCAGTGACGCCGTTCGATGTCGTCAAGACCCGTCTGCAGACGCCGCCGCCCTCGCGCCCCCCCCCTCTCAAGTGCTGCCAGCCGTCACATGCGCCCTGTGTCCGCAGCATGTCGTCTCTTGCACACCCCTTCCCTGCAGAAGACGTCGTGTGTGTATATCACCATGGCGTGCTCAGGAAGGAGCGAGTCAACGGCTTTCTCGATGCTGTGCGCCATGTCGTGAAAGCGGAGGGAACGAGAGGGTTGTGGAAGGGTGCTGGAACATCCTTGTGAGCTGCCTCGTTTCACCATGCATCCCTGTACCCACCTGTCTCCAGACTCATAGGCGTCCCTTCCTCCACCATCTACATGCTCACCTACGACCATCTTCTGCGAAATGCCTTGCCTCCCTTGGTTCCATCACCGACATTGCTCCCCCTCGTCGCTGGTATCACTGCTCGCACCTGTCTCACCTCCCTTCTCTCCCCCCTCGAACTCGTTCGCACCAACCTGCAATCCACACCAATGTCCCCCGACCACCCACACACCCTCTCTTCTGTGCTCGGGTCAATACGCGCCGTTGTCCGTCAGCAGGGGGTACTCTTTCTTTGGCGCGGGCTCGGACCCACCCTTTGGCGCGATGTCCCCTTCAGTGGCATCTACTGGGCGGGCTACGAAGCCTGGAAGCGTTATTTCGAGTCTCGCGGCAGGACAGGGGCATACGTCGCGTTCGCAAGCGGCGCCATCAGTGGAACCACCGCGTCTCTCCTAACATCACCCTTTGATGTCTTGAAGACGAGACGCCAAGCATTACTGATGTCGGGGACACTTCCTTCCAGGGCAATGTCCACAGTATCTCTATGTTTGCGGATAATGCACACCGAGGGCGCAAGTGCCTTGTTTGCCGGTATTCTACCACGGACAGCCAAGATTGCGCCTGCTTGTGGTATCATGATTGCGTGTTTTGAGGCGCGTAACGTTCACTTGTGACTGACGCACATGCTGACTACGCGTAGGGAGTGGGCAAATTCTTGACGAAGGATTGATTGTGACCCTCAGCATCACTCACAATAGACATATGTTACAACGTTGCGATGCATGATAATCCGACACGGTTGTGGTATCTGTGCAGTCCCCCTATCACGATTCCAAAAGCTCCCTCAACCCAGCCGATTCAGCTGTCTCTTCGCATTCGAGAGTTTACCCCCTACGAGGTCCACTTCGTTGTTCAAATCATCCAGCATTTCATTCTGCGTGACAAGCTCTGCATTGATTGCTTCCCCGAGGTGCCGCTGGCGTTGAAGGATTGAAGTCAGTTGTGATAATTGGGTGTCTTGCTGCTCTAGCTGTGTCTTTTGCAGCTGCAGTACGCCATGATCATCCAACGGACGTGTTTCATCAGTTTCTTGAGGCGTCTTCAATGCCGCGCCAAAGACGCGTGTGACCGGTTTACTGCCACCAAGGAGTGCAGCGCGATCAGACTCGGCGGCCACTGCGACATTCGTGAAGCCCGAAGACGGCGGGGGTGTCGGTACGCCCACTCGAGACACCTGACGCGCGACCGTGACCATCTTCCCTAGCTTCTCGCACTCGTCCTGCAAGCGTGCCACCATGTCTGTCCTCCTCTGCAACTCGCCCTCTGCCATGCCCATCATGCCGAGCTCCTGCAGCCCCTCTGTCAAGATGCGTACGCGGGAGAGAATCTCGGCGAGCCTCTTCTTCGCCTGGACGTTGGCGGTGTGCGAAGCATTGATGTCCCCGCGATCGGAGAGCGTGTCCCGCCTGTTGATGTCCGCGCGCACATCGCGGATGCGGGACTGCAGCTCGAGATGTTCATCGAGCCACGACGCGGACGAGAACCTCGCGTTGCTGCCGCCCTCGGGCACTGAGCCTTGCTTTCCCACAGGGACACCGAGAAAATCACGAAAGGCGTAGCTGTCTCTCCACTTTTCCTCCTTGGCGCTGAGAATGGCGCGCAGGTAGGTCTCAAGGCCCGCTCTGCGCTGCTCGATGAACGCGCCCTCGTCCTTGAAAGGTCCTGCGAGAAGAGAGAGAGAATTTTTCGGCGGAAGAGCTGCGGGCGGGGGTGAGCTGGTGGATTTCGTGAGCTCGGTGTGAAGCTCGACGAATTCAGAGTACCGATGCCACATTTGCCATGAGCGGACGTGGGCTTGTATTTCTATCCGGTACACGACGTGAGGTCTGGGAGTCGGTCGCTGTTCGTGGGTGCGAATGTAGATGGCTTGAATGGCGGTCATGGCGGAGAGCGGTGTCAACACACATGCATACCGCAGGCCTACACATAATCTACGGAGCTGTTGCACACTGCTGCAGCGGCGAGGCTTTGGCTATGGCTCCTCGATGGACTCTGCCGCCTCGCCAATTCCAACCTCACCGATGACATATCGCAAAACGTCGCTGAGCGTGATGACCCCGAGCAACCGACCCTTCTTACCACCCCTCTTCTCTTCGTCCTACAACACATCAGCGACCCAGACACGGGAAAAGTACCCATGTGACTCACTTCCCCTTCGACCACCACCAATCTGTGGACCCGACGCTTCTTAATAAGCTGCAGTAATGTGCCAAGGGAGTCGCCAGCTGTACAGATGACGACCCCAGGAAAGTCGGGGGATCGCTGCGTAAGAGCCTCGCATATCGTCAAGTCTAGGGCTTGGTATGCTCCGAGACGAACAAGCGTCTTGAGCAAGTGTCAGACGGGACTTGGACGGTCTTCCTGGCACGCACAATAACATCAACGGTCTCGTATAGATTGACCACCACACCGTCGTCGTCAATAATTGGGACGGCGGATATAGCACGTTCCGAGAACATATGGACGACGTCAAACACAGGGGTATCCAGAGTTGCGGTGGCTATCGGCCAGTAAGGATTAGAGGCATCTGCAGCTTCTGACGGACGATTCTTAGAGACGTATGTCCCGATCTTGAGTTTGCGGAGAGAAAGGTGGAGCTGTTGTATTTCTCTGGTGCACTGATGAGGAAGGTGAGTGACCATTTGACCGTATGGCACAGAAGGAATTAATACATTGATGGAGATGAATTTGAGGAGACGGTATTGTGTCAAAACAGACACGATAACCTCGAGACCGGTGTCAGTATCATAGTCGAGAAGAGGAAGGCGGCGGGCGTGAGTCTGAATGAGTAGTTTGGCGGCATCGTACAGAGTGCTGCTGGGGTGTTCCTTGAGCATCGGGGGAGTCGCGACACCGAGGCTCTTTTCGATGTCTGATGAGGGAGCATCGGAGAGTTGTCCACGAAATAATCGGGGAGAGGGCGCACCTCGCAACAACTCCAATCTAAATGTTTCGACGTCTGCGGCGGCTGCCTCGTAATTTAGATTATCGTAATAGTACTGGATGAGGTGGATGATATCTAGGACGGTGAGCATGCCGGCGAAGTCTGACTTTTCGCTGTTCCACAGTGGAGCAGACACGACGCCTGGGCGGCAGCTTGAATGAAGGAGAGGAGGAGTGCACGGATGAGCGTACCATTGAGAAGAAGGCACTGCAGGGCCTTCTTCACGTTCAACTTTGTGTCGAGTACGATGAGCCTGAAGCTGACGGGAAATGCGTCGTAGCAGGTGCGTCCCTTGAGGACGTTGCGGATGGCGTGCAGGGCGGCGTCGTGGGATTCCTGGGACTGGACGGGAGGGAGATGAGAGCTGGCCCGTGCTCTGCGGGTGGACGTCTTGCGCTTGGGGGTTCGTGGGGACTGTGTGGGCGAGAGAGTCGCGCTCATCGTCGGAGACGGCGTCGAGAGGAGAGGGGGAGCTGAGGAGGACACGACCACCCCGAGCGGCGGGGGGTGCTGATGCCATATATGGGCCGACGGCATTGCGTTCGTGACCGGCGCCGGTTGCGGGGTCGCACACTGCGCTCGTCGTCGTCCGGCTGTCCCTGCACATCCCCGCTCATGGCCAGCACGGCCCTCCCCGCCGCCGTCCACCCCGCCGACGGCCTCTCCGCCA
>JBBPOI010000734.1:0-10061 GCA_038091355.1 Phylloboletellus chloephorus
GACAATCTGTGTGGGCTGCAAGGACTACACGCTCGTGTTATCGGTACGCTGGGCCCAGCCTGCAAATGGTTAGTCTCAGAGTTGTTTCCCAGCCTCCGCGTCTCTGAACTTACGTACGTCTCATCCTGCCAAGCTGAGGCCAGCCAAAGAGCAGAGTGACAGGTGTTGCAAAGAGACAGGAATATCTGACCCACGTCGGGCTTGAAAACAGCTTGAAAACAAAGTGACGGACAAGCCTAATGCATTGCCAGATCGTCCGAGTATTAATGTACATACCCCGAGGTCCATTTCTGCCAGTACAAAGATAACCGCCAGAATCTGGTATGACTCGAGCCTCGGGGTAGTCGCAGTAGAAACACACTGGTGAACGTATAAAAATATAGACTAGCATAACAATTAGCAGATCCTGAAAGGTAGTGCGAAGAAAATGCAAGTCCGTCATCTAGAGTCCACGTAGCAATGTTTGAGCAGGGAGAGTCCAGGAGCGGGTGGAATGTGGATATAGAAAGGTCAAAGGCATAATCGGAATCAGATATCCAAAAGGCAAACGTCCCAGTGTACAGGGGAGGAAAGTGATCGAAAAAGAAAAAGAAAAAGAAAAAGAAAAGAAACCGCGGATATAATGTCCAAACATAGTCCACGTGGGTGAAAATATGGATCTTGCCACCCAGCGGCATACGACTTCCTGAGCGAATTATAGTCCTGATAATCTTTTTTGTACCTTGGCCACAGAGTACCCAAGCAACGGGTAGCGTGATCCGAGGCTAGTCATCGCGCACAGCAGCGTGGCAATTTCATTGCGGACATCGGCGCTACTGACAAGTGGCCAAGATGTCTCGACCACGTTCAGTTCGCGAATCAGCGTGTCCACAGCGCATGTCCAGCACGGCTAAGGAGGCAATCAGCAAATTGTCACAAGCACCGCAGCGATAACGTACACCAAGAATCGGATCGAGAAAATCATAGTCTGCTTCACCAATGTGCTTGGCGATGGAGACACAACACTGCGCCGCCCGAAGACACTTTTCGTGTGCAACGGGGTCTTCGTGTCCAAAGGGGGAATATAAATGAATTATCGAAGCATGAGCAAGCGTGTGTATTGCGATGTAGGCGTGCTTATCATCAGGCATAGTCGCGTCCAACTGATGGACGGGGATAAGCATCGAGAGAAAACGTGCAACCATATGTTCTAACGTTTGAAAATCGTCCATGAATGCACTTGAGAGGAACAGAGCTGCATAATCATCAGAGCAATGCAGGTAGCTTGCAGCATCAAGCAGCCTACGCTGATCCCAGTTCGATGCCAAGTGATGAGCGCGGTGAAACAGAGCAGATGCTTTCACTCTCAGGGCCAGTGGCGAGAAGCCGCCTCCACGGTTCGAAAGTCGTTCGTCAAAGAATGTGCGAGTGGTCGAAAAGGAATGAAAATCATCGATTTGACCTGGGCCCTGGATACATGTACTCGTCAGAAATCGACATCACGATCGTCCAAGATTGATTTACCGATTCGTATTCTTCCATGTCCTGTGGCCACGGCATGACGATCGACAAACATCCGTCGGGACCGTCTGGTATGGTCGCGGGCTTCTGTAGCACCGCAGACCAACATCGATCGAGAACAAAGACTTGCCAGAATGTCAGTATTCGCTCGCCTTGTTCGACAGCGTCCTTTGGCGGCTCGAGCTTCAAGGGGGCCATCACCCCAGTGGATTCAAACACCGAGCGACTCATCATCACTCCATGGAGGCCACACTGCAAGGTCAACGATGCCGCAGCGGCTGCATGGTAGCTGCCCTCCAGTGGCCGACCATTAGACAAGAAGTAAATGGACAGAAGGCAGGAGGCTTGGATCACGTCGAGCAATCGGTTGTTGTACTGAAGCGCCTCGCTCAGCCCTTCGAGCGAACGATTGAGGAAATGCGATTCATGCTCGCTCAGTGGTCCAGGTCGGGAAATGTAGCATGCCCAGAGAAAAATGGCGTTTGTAAGGGAAGGATGATGTTGTTCAACAGAGGGACTCGAAAGGGATTCTCTCAGTCGACCCATGTGAAGACCTAAGAGGCACTGATGGCGATGTGACGAGAAGATGTCGACCCTGCGGGGAACCATGAGAAAGAGAAGCACGGGGAACACGCGAAGCACTTACAGCATCTGTGCCAATTCCACCGTTGGCTGCTGATCGATATGGAAGGCATCGCTAAATGGCGTCGGGGATGGCGAGGGCACACATTGAATCCAGGAATGCTGGGGGGAACTAGTGGCTATGAGAAATGTTAGAGAGAGGGTATGAATGGCATGACACAGCATACCTGACGGAGGGAGAGGAGAATGAGGAGCGGAAAGACCCGTGCTCCCCGGGGAGTCCACAAACGAAGAGGACGAGCTCTCTGACCGATGGTGGGTGTGAGGATCGTGCAACGTCACAGAAGGGGAGGTGTACTCGGGATCCTCGAGTTCCCTTATACGCAGCTCGAGACGCTCGATGGTCTCCCGCAAGAGCTGAGTCCTCGTCTTGCCCTTACCATCATCGTACAGACAACCGTCCGGCTTCTTTGCACGCACACACTGCTGGCAGGCGGGCTTGACGCCATCGCACTTCTACAGGATCTGAGCACGAGGTCACGGAGGGAAAATGGACAAGACTTGCCATCTTCCGTTTTCTGGTGACTGTGTTTGAGCAAAGGCAAGCGTGGCGGGCAGAGAGCGAAAATACCTGCAGCGGAGACAGGCCTTCCCTCGTTGCAGGGTAGAAGGCGAGGGAACAGGAGATTTACTGGCCATTATTATAATTGGACTGGCGGATGAGTGAACCTGCCAGACTGGGATCAGTGGACGGACCCGACGGGTGAAAGGACGGTGCACCTGGGTAGACCAAAGGAGCTAGCGAAGACGAAGGTGGGCGTGCACGACGCGGATACGCATGAAGCGAGGTAATGACAAGGCCACGCACGACACGATCAGACGTGATTTACGGGGAACATGGCGGCGTGTGTTCAAATACTTATGGGAGCGGTTGCTCAAGGATGTGGACCTGATCAGACCAGCTGCACACGCGGCGGACCAATTCTGGCCAACGGGCCCAGCGGGGAAAGATTGTGAACCTTTCCAGCCAGCCAGATCCAACCATTATTATTTGTCAGTCCCTGCCACCAAGCACGCTCGAAGACACGCACAGGCAAGCAAGATGCCTCCTGCGACCACACCCGTCGGCGGCTCCTTAACGGCGGTTTGAGTTTCATTTGGATCGTCTTGTCGACAGATTGGTACACCTCTCACAACGGCCATTCCTTGCCGCAGCCTCCACACGAACGGCAGTCGGCCCGCTACCTTCCCGGGGTCGTCCTCCACGGCCACCAGCTGCGCTGCGTCTCTTCTCATCACCATTACCCTCAATGCCGTCTCCAAGCTCGCCGCACGGTCAGAGCAGCACTTCTCAGCATCTCACGTGAATACCCAGGAATCCGAATTGTTGTCAGGAAAGGCTACAAAAGGATTCTTATCGATCTCGCATCCAAGGATGTACCATGAGCAATTCTTACTCGAACACCTAGACCCGTAGGCCTAGAATGCCGATACTCACCCTGATCAGTCACGCTCGCATTCATACCCATTCAGGTCACCTCCCGACACCCCGAAAAAGTGTGGGCGGCACCGGGGCGCTGGGGTCAAGCAGCTGTGAACCATTCAATCAAATGACCCCGATTGCTGTGCTCCGTCGGTTTGGCTTCTGATCGAAAGGTACGGTGCCAAGAGCTGACAGCATTTGCGTAGCAGCTCGGACCTGACGACGGAGGCTGGCGGGAGCCTTACTGATCTAGCGCGCCAACAATATCCCGAACAATTAGCACATGTCATGGCTTGAGTATTGGGTTACGGTTCATGTCTTCCTGTATAACGTCAGGCACACGCAAGAAGGTAGGCGTCAATATAACCCCGAGTCATGAACTGTGGATGCACCGTCGGGACAGATTACGCGGGGCCATCATCGTACCTACGTCAGTGTCGTGACTTTCCCCAGATTGATTTTCCATTCAGGCTTGTGAAATTTGAGCAACGAAATGATTCAGTGCGGCCGTCATAATCTCGCGAGCTACCCGACGTGTTCCAAGATTCAGATGTACCAGAAAACTGTAGTGACCTGCTAGCGTTCGCGTCGACAGTGGCCGCCAGCAGTGCAAGGTGCTACAAACGCTGCAGGTCGAAGTGATCGAGGAAAAGAAGCGTCGAGCGTGGATGGATGGTGCTCATCGGCTGTCTATGAAGGGAGAATGAAAAGTCGTCATATCGCTAGCCACACCTGTGAGGCACGATCGGACGGTGGATACTTCGCCGTCGGATGACTAGATTTCTTCTGACCTAGCCGTCGGGGGTATAGGGTCTCACTTGATATTTAGCAAATCGCGACTGTTATTGAACAATGAACCTCGCTTCAGGACCACGGCAGTGCTACAAAGTTTCGTGCATACGCATACCTGTACTCGGCCGTGCAAGACGTCGGCAATATTAGTAATTGCCCTTGTTCTATCCAGTTCTTGACAGCATCAGCTCAACCTTGATATCGTTTTGCCGAACGATGATCTCTCACTGCTCATGAACAATGGCAGAATCTCAGGGACACGAGACTTGGTCAGTTCTTCCTGTCACGATTGTGCCATCCAACCCCTACGTTCGTCACTGTTTCATATTACTACTCAGCACCATATGATATGCATCCGACTCACGGATCGAGCCTTGAGCTCGTCCTCCTGACATCCATTATCGCTGTCATTGTCCTTCGATTGACGCACTCGTGAACACAGCGTGACTCTCACACTTCCGCTCCAAGGCTCAGCAAGATCACGATGTCCCGGCTGTCATTTTCAGGACAAACGGGTTTCACTCAAACATGTCTCCGTCGTGTTCCGACTTGGCAATCCAAGGGGTATCACCAATGTCACAGTGATGACAGGGAAGAACTGCTGTTGCCAACTTTACCACTATGGACGACTGCAAGGAAACTTGTCCAATCACACTCGGACCGGCGTGGCATTAATAATAGTGTTGGAAGCCAAAATGTCTCCTGCCGAATATTCGGAAGGTCTGACGACTTCATATTCTGCCTTGAAGCTCCTTTGGCGCAAAGGGCAAATGCACTACCTCGGGGAGCGTGTGCGAACTTTCGCCAGCTCGGTCAGATGACTACTGTATCTTGGTCAGCAATTTCTGTCCCCAATCGAAGTCGTGTAGCATGCGGGCGTTTCGGGGCCGAGGATATGCATGTCGTCTGGACTGCGTTGTGTACGTCGGGCTGGGAACTGACACAGGTGCTATCGTCGTAGCTACCCCAACACCTGGCCACCTTGGTATCCAAGAAACCTTCACACATGCTCGGTCCCGCAGAAATCAAATGCGATCTGTCAGCCAGCTCACTCGCTCCGAGTCACTGCGCCCGAGACAGTAGTGAATAATCGGTGATCTGCCGCAAGGATTTAGAGAGATCCTGAACTCTGTGAATCTGACAGCCAGTGACAACTGTGGGTGCCCGACTAAACGGCGTCGCTCACTAAATCAGCGCCGAATTCCACAGATTCGAGATCTCTGAGAGAGGAGTGTTGCTGTTAGGCACACCTGTTCGTTGCTAACTGGATTTACAGCCGTACTTCTGACCGAAAAGTCGACCGCCCACGATGATCGATCACACCTGTCAGCGAGAATTGAAAATCTTCATGTCTGATGGACGTCAATATTGGCAACACAATGACGTTCTTCATAAAGCTCACCGTGGTAAAATGCTTCCGGCCCGTCGCGCACAGCCTTTGCCTTTTCCGCATAGCATGAGGTTCCACACGTCGATCACATCGGAACTGTTCTGAATTCCGGCAAGTCTTTTGTCAGTGCGCATCTGCATACGAACCATACGTGAATGCCTGGCTCTGAACAGGCCTCCAAGTGGGCCGAGACTTTCAAGGATGTTTGGATCCGCTCGTATCACATGCCTCCGTAAACGGTTGCGTGAGTCGCTGATCCCTCAATTTGTTTGACGTCATGGCATCCGCCTGTTCGCTTTCTTTGCGCTTCGACGTGCGATTTTATCGGTGAGTCGATGAGGAGGTGTGACTTCTCAGATCTCAGGGTCGTGGGTGTACTTCAAGTCAGCTGTCCTCTCATTTCCGCGCTGACCTCGCGCGACGTCGATCAGTGGCTACGAAAACCATCAATCTTCGAAACTTGAAGAGCCAAGAGTCACGAGCCGGAAGATACTTGTCACGGCAAAAGACCAATGGAAGGAAGATACGGTATCTCATATGCTGTCCCTCCTGTGTCACTCCCCTGTAGCTCTGTCAGCCTCGCGCAGACCATGCTCCCACCATGACTAGGTAGCATCTCCGCAATCTCGCGTAATCTATGATTCCATACCGAGAGATGGACGTTCTGGTACCGTCGCCTTGAAGTTGTCCCTACAAACACCAACGCCCACTGATTTCGTCCATTCTATGTGAGCTTTCGTGGTGACGATTCGTGGAATGAATGTTTTCCGAGCCTCGGTTTGCGGTGCCGTTGTTAGTTGCCTGGAAATAAATTTTGCGTCCTTGACGTTGGGGTTTCCCTCCAAGGAGTGCCTTGATGGAATGTCAGCAGGAGCATGAGGCGAATGGATCCTTTCCCCTTAGTATCAAGAGAATTTGGCTTGCAACTGCACGGGGTCGCCAGGTTACCAAAATCACCGCGCATGCCGCATATCCATGTGGTCGTTCTCAGACTTGCGGCGACCCAAGTGAGGCGGGTAGGTTGTCCGAGGCTCTTGGAGTAGGTAGTGCGTTTTCTACAAATCTCCATTGTAAAATTCTCGCCCCCGAAAGGCTGGAACCAGCAGGCAGACACCCAGTTTCATTCAGGATTGACTGAAGCGGTGAGAGGCTGAACGCGAATACGAATTGTGCATGGCCACCACCATTGTGATTGTAAGCTCGGCCAAGCTGTGGTATTTACGAGTATGATTGGAATGAGCCGCGGCATCGCCATGCTACGAGGGATTTCCGTGTCCTTCCTAACTTCCACAGTCACTGGCGAAAGTCAAAGCATGTCCACAAGCTTGGCCACGGGAAGTCAGTCGCGTCCTGCTAACTTATCTCTAGATGGCCACGTGTAGCTCGGTTCGATCTCATGAACATGTTCCTTGTGTCCTCTTTGACGAGACCTCGTCCACATCCACAATACTTGCCGTGCCACATTGTCCTCCCACCCTCGCGTTGACAGTCCACGAATGCCCCGCTATATAAACCCAACCGTCTGGGACTGCTTTCTCTCATCTTTCCTGCCTGTCTGACAGAGTCCGCGACTCTGCGCCATTCGTTCGTCATTCACAATTACCGACGTCCGCCATCTCTTTCGATCATGACGCTGCTTCAGCACCCCGCAGAAGCCTCCCAGACCCTCCGTACCCCTCCCAAACCTCGCAAACCGCTCCGCGAGCGCTGCCGAGTCACCCTCACCATCCGGGTCCCCGCCTACGACGCCATCGTCCGCGCGCACGACTGCGAGTACCTCTATCTTTCCCTCGATCCCCCGACGTGCAGAGACGCCGTCCGTTCCCCCCTTGACGACGAGTTCTACACCCCGGACACCTTCCCGTCCGACGCGCTGATGGCGAGGAGTCGCCTCGCGGAGATTGTCGACGGGGTGTACGTCGCCTTTGGTGACGATGACCGGGACGTGGCCGTGCTGCATACGCACGCGTGCGAGGCATTCAGCCACGTCGTGCAGGTCGCGCACCTTCCTGCCTCCCCCTCCGCACACGAGGTCAAGGCCGAGGAGGTCGCACCGTCCGCTTGGACGCGCAAAGAAGACATGGGGCGACACGGCGATGCCGCCCGGACACTGCGCCTGGCGTGTCCGTCGCTCACCCTGACCCTCGACGGCCGGCACGTGACGCTGGGCCCACGCCAGCTCTGCGCTGCGCGCGACTTCCTCTCCCTCGCGTTGCCGTTCAAGCGCAGGATGGCGCAGTGCAGTTGCAGATCCCGGCCGCAGCTGTGGGCGCGAGACGACGTGGCGCTGCTCATCGTCGCGCCCGCCGGTCGGTCTGTCGATGTCATGTCTGTGGTCGTGTGTTATCTTGCGTTCGTGTCGGGAAAGCCGAGTGCGACGGTCGTGGAGTATATCGACGAGTTGGATGACATTGATGATGTTTGGAAGGGTATCCTTGGGCCAGGCGACATCGAATTTGCGGAGACGATTGCACGGCTCGAGTAGGAATGTGACCGAGATTTTTCGCAGGAGATTCCATACCGATTGTATTTCTACGACCAAGGAACACCAATGTTCTTTCCATCCGACTGGTTAACACACGCGCGATCGTCGAGAACACAACTTGTTGCTCTGACGCACCACATCTAACGTGCATACATTCACCGAGCACCACCTATCGAGAAACTGCAAGTAAGGGGGTTGAGTGAACCTGCTGTCTAGTTTTCCCCCCCAAGTCCATGGCGAAAACTAGGTCAGACTGAGGTCTTGTCTTCTTGGTGGGCGACTGAACTCGTCATCATCACCAGCCTTCCTTGTGTCATCTTTGCTGCTGTCAAGCTTCTGGGCTGAAGGCTTTAACATGCCGGCTCGGTGTACGAACAGAAAGGCAATAACTTCATGCCCTTCATGATCTGTCAGTATATACGAGACCCGTTTCAACCGTTGTTTTTATTATGTGGTTCGGACCGGGTGCTCGGCTTGATGTTCCATCTATGCACACGTCACAATCGACTCCGTAATAACCCATTCCTCTCGAGGGGCATGGGTCATCGCAGAAGTATGCCACAATCCTGCCCGAGCGAGTTGTCCATATGGAAGGCCGCCATGGAGGTGAGGCAGAAACACTTAAAGGTCTTCAGGCGGAACAACAGAACGAGGATAAGCATATATGTGTGAGGAGATCGGAGGAAAGAATTAGTCTACGAGGGGCGAAGCCCTGCTGCCTATATACCTGTAGAGACTGTATACCAATCGAGTCTGGAATGTCTAGATTACTTGGAAAGACTGTGTGTCATTGGGCATGGAATACATACAGAACTCCAGGCGTTTCGTGTCATGGAAGTGTTGCAAGTGCTATGCAACGTGGTTACGTCATTCCCTTTTTCTGGATCTTTACTCGTTAAACCATTCGCTACCCCAAGGAGGGTACTCTCTAGAAACACCCATGTCTTACCATAAGAAGGGGATAGACCCCTATCTCTTCTTCCCTCCTTGTAATCACTTACATTGATCACAGCCTAGATCTTGTCTAGACCGTTCTCTTACATTCGCTAAGTAACTTCTATTCTTCTCATGACGTCACTATTGACGTCATGCCTCCCCTTTAGTGCATGTTGGACCTCTGTTACAATTCTCCTTCATTTCTGTCCCTTAAACTCCTCGTTTTTACATTTCACCTAACAGATCTTAGATATGTCCTGACACGATCTAAGATCTTTGAACTTTACTTGTTATATATCTGGGTCTTACCCCTTATTTCTGCTACGTGTTTCAGACAAGGTTTTTCTCCTCGTTCTTCTTACATGTTTCTGAACGAGTTTCATCCCTTGATCTGACTTCTTGGTTGACACGATATTATTCTTATCTTGGTCCGTGCTCAACCTCTCAATGTATAAGTAGTAGAGTTGTTCATACTTAGGGGGCATTCTTGATCTACGCAATACAAGCGTAACTTCTTGCAATCCTTCGATCGCTGTCGAAGATCCTCGACCCCAGGACCTTATCAGTCCTCGATCCTCGTCTCAGGACTTACCTCGTCCTTGACTACGTTCCTCGGTCTACGAAACCTTTGTTCTTCGATCTATTTCCTCGCTGATCTAGCGGACGTCGGTCTCTTCGTGAGTATCGCCCGACTAGTTTCAGATTCTACGTCGAAGGTTGTCAAGTCAACGCTTCGCGTAACAACCTCCGTCCTCATGTACGCCTTGCATATACCACATGTAGGGGCTTACCCCCTCATGTTATCCTCACACATCAGGCATGCATGGCTGTGCCATAGCAACCACCTCATGTATCAATGCATGGATCCTCATGTATCACCTTCTATCTCCCAC
>JBBPOI010000735.1:0-10053 GCA_038091355.1 Phylloboletellus chloephorus
AACTTCCAGTGCTGATCCCTTGCAAGGGGCTTTGTGAGTATATCTGCCACCATGTCTCCTGTTGGAACATAGCGAACGATTGCTTCTCCTTTTCCGATGAGGTCGTCCCTAACAAAATGGTATTTCCATTGAATATGCTTGATCTGTGCTCGGAACTGTGGATCATGGGATAAAATTATGGCAGCTTGATTGTCACAGAATAATTCAGTTGGGCCCTTCTGTGTATGTCCAATTTCATCAAAGAAGGTCCGGAGCCATGCAAGATGCTGTCCAGAATTGCTAAGTCCAATATATTCCGATTCAGTAGTAGAGAGTGTGACCATGCTTTGTTGTTTGCTGGACCAGGAGATGGCTCCACGATTGCTCATAAAAAGAAAACCAGAAGTGGACCGGGAGTTGTCTGGATCCTGAGACCATCTAGTGTCAGAGTATCCATGGAAATCTAAGTCCATCGAGATCTCAGTTCCATCAAATCTGAGTTCCATGTTCTTTGTGGCTTGGATGTATCTGAGTACTTGCTTCGCTGCCTCCCAGTGAATTTGTTTGGGTTTTGAACTGAAACGACTGAGTGTTCCAACTATATATGCAATGTCTGGACGTTTTCCAAGCATGAGATATATCAAAGATCCAATGATGGTAAGATAGGAGACTTGACGTCCTTCAATGGTCATTTCTGAAATACTGTGGTCATCCTCAGGGTCAGTCGCAGAGAGGTGGGAATTGTGTGCCATCGGAGTCCATATAGGTTTGCAGCTGGACATACCGGTATGGTCCAGGATTGTCTGAGAGTACTGTGATTGGGATAGAGAGATGGTTCAGAGTTCACGATTTCACTTGATTTCAATTCCCAGAATGTACTTGGCTTCCCCCAAATCCTGCATTTTGAAACTGGAAGAGAGTTTCATTTTGACAGAGTCCATAAGCTTCCAGGAACTGGCAGCTAGGAGTAGGTCATCAACATAGACGACCAGGAAGCAGACCTGTCCGTCATTCCGATAGACGTATAGGCATGTCTCTGCATCCAGATGAGTGAAGCCGAGTTCTCCAAGCTTTCGATCTAAAGTCTTGTTCCAAGTTCTTCCGGCCTGCTTGAGTCTGTATAGGGAGCGTCGGAGCTTCCAACAGCATCCGGGTTGGATAGGAACACCATCTGGGTGTAAGGAATAGCTACATGTGCTAAACCTAAACCCGCATGTTGCCTATGATGCTCTTGTACTACTAGTACTTAATGACTACTCAATCCAAACTAGGGACAAAGTCCCCACAGCCCTAAAAGCATCGGACATCTGAGAATAACAGAAGACTGGAAAAGGATGGTGCCTGACTCGCTTTAACGTCTATAATCAGAGACGCCAATGTCAAGGTGACATGGACCCCGCCCTAGTGCTCTATGGGAGACCAGCAACATTATCCAACTTATGTAGCGCTGGACGGGCGCATCAAATAGCGTTGGGCGGGTGCTAGTCCCGTGTGCGTCAGGTGCACATAACCCTCGTCTCCATACGTCTGGGACCCAACGGACTGTTAGGGGAGTCACCCACTGTGCAAGGACCTAACCCTGGTCACCGGGGAGACTCACATGCAACGAGGGGTTAAAACACCAAGTTGTAAAGCTGGGGTTCAACCCACAGCTGTCCCTACTTAAATACATCCCTAGGGTGGCTGTACCTGCCAACCCTCTACCCTAAAGATAACAATAATAGTACATGACATCATAGTGATGTCATGGGGATATAAATAAAAGGGCTGGACCCATGCATGAGGCATCTAGCCTTATACATGAGGTGCCTGGGCTAAGGCATGCATCAACATGCCATTACCACAAGTCCATGGTCTAGAACCTGGGCTAAGGGTTCTTAATAATAGAATATGAATAAGCCCAAATGTGACAAGGATGTCACATCACGTGACGTCATGCATGACAGCATGACAGGGTGTGACATGTGACATGTCATGTCACATGTGACAAGTGTGACATAGTGTGACATGTCATGTCACAAGTGTGACATCATGTGATGTCACATCACGTGTTGAGTCATGTGACCTAGTCTGTCACAATGACCCAAGAAAATAAGTAAAGTAAGAAATGTCTGTAAAATAATAAGAAGTGCATAATAAAATAAGGGGAAAATAGTCTGTGCAAGCCAGATGGCGGACGTCAAGTCCTGTGTTCCTAACAAAAAGTGGATAAAGAAGAAACGGCGATTCTTCCTTCTTGATCGCCGGAATCTTGTAACTTGGTGCTCCCGAGGTACTCGGGGAGTGACGAGGAGAAGTACGCGTTGTCAACTAACTACTGGTCCTCCCGAAGGACTTCCAATAGGTTTCTAATGGAAAGCAGGAGTGGGAAAATGCGACGTCAAACTTCCTAGGTCCTCCTTACGGACTTCCCAGGCTCAGACCGAATGCGAGAAAAGGATTTCGTAGACACGGACTACGAGTCGAAATACCCCGATTCTTGAGGGGCGAGAGGTTGCCTAGAGGGGAAAATGGGTTTTATCCAGATGGCTCTAAAGGCAGCGAGCGTGAAGAAGTGTACTACAAATGGGGAAACCCCACTGCCCTAAATGTGTGGGCGAAAGAAAAATAAGACCGTAAAGTGACGGTGCGCGAGCAATGATGTGATGTGACTCAACACCCCTTCATTCCCGAACAAGAATGCCCACTAGTGCACTTTGTGGGTAGAAGCAACTTTATCCTTATTTAGACGGTGGACGATCATATATAACTAGCGTGGACCGGGTGCTATTCCTGTCTGCTTCAGGCGCAGAATCCTTTATCCCCTTAGGTCTGGGGCCCGACCAATCGTTTAAAGTCTGATCAAGACTATGGAGAAGGACAAGAAAGAGGTAAAGTGTGCTTGTAAAACACGGAGGGTTGTGAAAGTCAAGTTCTAATGTGGCAACACTAGAGTCTAAGAAAGACCCTGCGCGCTCACACTATACCTCGACAAGTAAGAAACTAGTATCGGACCAAGCTGTAGGCCAAAACCCACCAGTAGAGTTCTTGGGGCGCATTCATTCACCCTTATATACTAAAGCTACATGGTCCGTGCACATATGCGCAGCATATTACTAATACTATGTATGATAAGAGCAAATATTGCTATTCGCTTGCTATACTTGTTATCTATACTACAAGGTTTAATGTGATTATATGAAATGGTGAAATATGTGAAGATGTGATATCGTGAAGTGAAGAGGTGAAAGGGTAAAGGGATGGGTAATTCCCACAGTCACGTGACTGAAAATGAATATTTACTGAAGGAGCGCTCAACCACTCAACTTCATAAATATAATGAAAATAAATATTGACCACCAAGACAGGGGCTAAAAGTGAGCGCACAGCAGCTCAAGCTTTGTATTTCTAACAATGCTTGTATTTAATCTCCGTCCACAGCCTTGAGGGCTGTGTTCCCATATGTAGTATAGTCTCCAAACATGTACAAATACTGTAGCATAGTATATAAGGCCAAAGGTGCCGCCAGGAGACTTTAGTCAAGTTCTCCTTGGTCTTTCCTCCTCATAAAGGCCTTTAGACGAGACTCATCCTGTTACAGATGCTTAACAGCGTCTACCCCTACCTTTGTTTTTGCTTTCGTTAATGACTTAGCTAACCCACAGGAGGGCATCCCTTCACAACCGCCTTTGACACTAAAGGAGGGATAACCTTTGTCACCCCTTTCCCTCCTGCAAACCTTATCTTCGAACAGATCTGGTATCTGCCCAGGATCTTCCCTGGATCTTTATCTATTAATCTCCGTGCTGTGCATGGCTATGCAACACGCACATCAGGCATGTGTTTCATTTTATCCCTTATCTCACAGGCTGTGGAACAGCCTTTATGCCCCATGCTTTCACCGCATGTTGACCATGCGTATGCCTTATGTTTTCCTCGTTGATCTATAGATTAGGTCACAACATGTACATACAATAGTTTGTGTATATAAGGCCGGAGGACAGACTGGCAACCCCAGTCTGTTTCTCTTGGTGTTTTCCCTTTAAAGCATCAGAACTCCGAACTCACTCCCCACTCTCGCTTTATCGTTATACTTGCTGGATAGTTGTGGGCGACCTACATCTGAACTGAGTCGATGTAGCCAACTGCGGCCTGGAGCACAGACAAGGCTTTGAAGGTTGTTTCACATCCCCTCTTTTATATTACGAGGCTGCTACTACATGGGTCAGGCTACGCTATGCCTTGGAACTCGGTGTTTGGGTTGTTCCTCCATGGACTGGTTCCCTTAAGACGTATATGTGAACTGATGCCAGCAACCACACGGACAGGGCTCTTGTATTGAGTTGTTACACCTTTACTGCTCTGAATGTGAGCATGTGTGAATTTGTACGTATTTAGATGATACATAAGAAAATTTAATAGGAATGATACCCTCTGCCTAACCTTTATCTCCTTGACCCTGAAGCCCAGGTGGTGCAATGCAGCTTAATCCAAGTGTTACATGTCTTTCGACAAGTTCCACGAGGACTCCACTACTAAGTACTGAAGGCGCACTAAACCTCCAATACTATAAACAGAGTGCAACGGTTCGCAGTACTGTACAGACTGGCAAGAAGAAAGACTTAAGAAAGGGACAGAGGGTAACACCGAAGTGCTGCCCCAGGGCCCTGAAGTAGACTACTAACTAGGTAATCACTCCACACAACTACCTACACCTAATGGACTTGCTGCCAAAGCAAACAAGTGGATTAAGCTGGGGATTTAGCTATGATACATGGTCTCTTATATATCTCAGACTACTGCACACAGACCAAGCTGTGCGTGGGAAATAGAAAGTTCTAATCAGAACACATGTCAAACGTGTGTGAAATAGAAGCGTAAATAGAAGCGGTAATTAAGGAGGCTGTACGCCTCATGTATTTAATAAAGCGGAGATTAAAAACACATGTTATGTCATGTGACATGCTTATGTAATAGCTAAGTATGATGCCAGGTCGAGCGTTCGATCCTGGCCAAGTCTAATTCCTTTACTGTAGGGGTGTTTGTTCGTATAGGGGAGGCAACGCGTTTATAATACTAACAGTCCATCAGGCTCCAGGCGTAAGGAGACAAGGGTGATGGCCACCTGATGGTCATGAGACTAGCACTCACTAAATGCTATTGATATGCTCGTCCGGCATTACAAATATGGATAATGTTGCTGTTCACCCATAGAGCACTAGGGCAGGGTCCATGTCACCTTGACATTGGTGTCTCCGATTATAGATGATAAAGAGAGTCAGGCACCATCTTCTTATATTCTAAGACGCCCACTGCATTTAGGGCTGTGGGGACTTTGTCCCTAGTTTGGATTTGTTAAGTACTTGTAGTACAAGAGCATCATAGGCAACATGCAGGTTTAGGTTTAGCGCATGTAGCTATTCCTTACACTATATAATAGACAGCCAGGTGAAGGTTGACCCCAGTTGATTCTTTTCTGCCTTGGTATATTCTTGAGACACTTTGATCGTTTAAGAAACTACACCAACAGAATATATCAGCAAATGGTCACTTCAAAACCTGTTTAATGACTCCAGTAGTCTTTAACTGTTACAAGTCTATGACCTGCACCACAGGGACTCTACTAGTTGACTACTGGGGCGCACTAATCCCCAATAGACTTGTACAAAGGTGTACGCTTTTACAGTAAGCGACGAACTGGCAAGGAGAATGAGAAAAGAAAGGGACAGAGGCTAACACCGAAGTGCCAACCCAGGGCCCTGAAGAGTAACTACTACTACTAGAGCAGTCACACAATCACACAGTTAACTACTACTCAATGGACTTGCTGCCGTAGCAAACAAGTGGATTAAGCTGGGGCTTTGACTACAATACATGGTTCTTTATATACCCCAGACCTCTGTGCACAGACCAAGCTGTGCGTGGGAAATAGAAGCGAAGAATTAACACATGTATCAAACGTGTGTGAAATAGAAGCGTAATAGAAGCAGTAATTAAGAAGGTGTGTGAGCCTCATGTAATTAATAAAGCGGAGATTAAAAACACATGTTGGGTCACGTGACATGCTTATGTAATAGGTAAGTATTATGCAAGGTCGAGCGTTCGATCCCTGCCAGGTCCAATCTATGATTTTTACTAGAGGACGTCCGTTTTCACTAGGAATTGTAGCATCGTTTATAACATTACCCCCCCTTTAGGACTCGAATTCCAGGTGAGTACAGGTTTCTGGGCTTTCCGTCATATTTCCCAGGGGCTTGAATAATAAGGAAAATTCGAACATTGAGAGACCTCGTAGTTTTCGGGGAGCAGATGGGTTTTGCACCTGAAATTGTTTGATTTTTTCTGGCGCATTCCGTAGGTTTGCTTCTGGCTCCCACGTACGATCGGTCTCATCCCATCCTTTCCAATGGATGAGATATTCAATTTTTCCCTTTGAAAGTCTGGACGTGACGATATAGTCCACTTCGAATTCCTCATGACCTTCCTGATTAACCTCAATCGGTCCCTGTTTCTTTGTCACCTGACTGGGCAACGTTTCTTGATATGGTTTTACTTTTGAAATGTTTACGGTCGGATGGATGTGACATGTTTTTGGTAACTGAAGAGAAACGGCATTTGGCAGAACCTTTGTGATGTCATAAGGTCCTATCCATTTTTGAGTTAGTTTCTTTGCCGTAAATGGAAGTCTGAGGTTCTCCGTGGACAGCCAGACTTTCTGCCCTATGATGTATTCTGGGGTGTCGGATCTCTTATTATCACCATACTTCCTCATTCGCTCCCTTGCCTTTTCTAAGGCTTCCCCAATTTCTTCGTGACTCTTTTTATGGTCTGCGAGCCATGTTCCCGTTGGTTCGAAACCTAACCGGAGGAAATAATTTCGGGTGATAGCGAAAAGAAATAGATCCGGTGGCCGTAGAAAGAGCGTTATTGTGTTGAAACTGTGCCAGCTTCAACCATTCTACCCAGTCATCCTGTTTTGTTGCGACGTAGGAACGGAGATATTGTTCTAATTCGCTGTTGATACGTTCCGTTTGTCCGTCGGTCTGTGGATGATAGGCAGTGGAAAGTTTTTGCTCTATTCCTAAAGCCTTGCAAAGATCTTTGGTGAATTGAGAGACGAATTGCGGTCCTCTATCAGACACCACCAATTCCGGGAGCCCATGGATGCACCAAACGTTGTCCCGGAACAATGCTGCCAATTCCTTCGAAGAAGTTTTCTTTGTGCATGGCACAAATACTACTTCTTTTGAAAATCGATCTACAATAACGCAGATCGCGTCGAATCCCCTGGATTCGGGTAGTCCTGTAACAAAGTCCACGGAAAGATCCGTCCATGGCTTCTTCGCTACTTGTAAAGGTAATATTTTACCCGCCGGTGCTGTTGACGATCCCTTCGTGAGGGCGCACACATGGCAGGCATTTACGTATTTTTTGATGTCCTGCGTCATTCCTGGCCATGAAAAGTGTTACGAACACAGGGACTGAGCTGTTGCACGCTCGTCCTTCCCTCTGTCTTGCAGGACTTTCCCTATATTTTTAGATATTTTATATCTTGCATACGAGTGCAGCAGGACACTCATTCATTGTATTACTATTAGCATTTGTCTTGGAGCCATGTGGGTATTCCCACGGTCACATGGTTCCCTGACTTATTATTTAGCATTTCTCTTAGGGTCATGTGATCAAGACTAGGTCACATGATTCCTTCCTCTTCAAAGTCACGTGATGTCACAGTCACGTGATGTGACTACATGTCACATTTGGGCTTACTAATATAGAACCCTTAGCCCAGGTTCTAGACTTTGGACATCAGGCAAGCGCATGCTGATGCATGCGTAAGTCTAGGCGCCTCATGTGTAAGGCTAGATGCCTCATGCATGGGTCCGGCCCCTTTATTTATATCCCCATGACATCACTATGATGTCATGTACTGTATTAGGATAGAGGGTTGGCAGACACAGCCATCCTAGGGATGTATTTAAGTAGGGACAGCTGAGGGTCGATCCCCAGCTTTACAATTTGATGGATCATTCCATTGATGCGTATGTGAGTCTCCCCGATGACCAGGGTTAGGTCCTTTGCACAGTGGATGACTCCCCTCTATCAGTTACCTAGGCCCCAGGGTTAAGGGGATGAAGGATCTGTCACCTGAAGACAGCGAGACTAGCACTCGGTCCATGCTATCCATGCGCTCGTCCGGCGCTCTAAGTATGGATAAGGTTGCTGTTCCCCCATAGAGCACTAGGGGGGGGTTCCCTGTCACCTTGACATGGACGTCTCCGATTATAGACGTTAAAGCGAGTCTGGCACCGTCCATTTCCGGTCTTCTGCTCTTCTAAGACGCCCGATGCTTTTAGGGCTGTGGGGACTATGTCCCTAGTTTGGTTATCCATTACGGACATTACATAGAGTAGTATTTAGCACAAGAGCATCGTGGTCATAGCATCACATGGGATTAGGTTTGGTATGTGACGCCATTCCTTACAAAAAGTACCGAGAAATAAGGTTATAGGTCCTGCCATGTCTGTTACAGATCCTTAGACCTGCGCCACAGGGACTCCACTAGTTAATCTACTAGGGTGCACTAACCCCTAGCAGATGTGTACAAGGGTGAACGGTTTTACAGATAACCGCCGAACTGGCAAGGAGAGAGAAAGAAGAAAGAGACAGAGACCACACCGTAGTGATAGTCCAGGCCTCTGAAGGGTGACTACTTATCTAACTAATCACACAATCACGCGAGAGCTGACTACGCCCAATGGACCTGCTGCCGAAGCAAACAAGTGGATTAAGCTGGGGATTAACTACGATACATGGTTCTTTATATACCCTAGACTACTGCGCACGGACCAAGCTGTGCGTGGGAAATAGAAGTTTCTAATCAGAACACATGTCAAACGTGTGTGAAATAGAAGCGTAAATAGAAGCGGTAATTAAGAAGGCTGTACGCCTCATGTATTTAATAAAGCGGAGATTGAAAACACATGTTAGGTCACGTGACATGCTTATGTAATAGCTAAGTATTATGCCAGGTCGAGCGTTCGATCCTGGCCAAGTCCAACTCTTTTACTATAAAGGCGTTTCATTCGTATAGGGGAGGTAACGCATTTATAACATTACCCCCCTCTTTAAGACTCGAATTCCAGTCGAGTACAGGACTCTGGGCCTTCCGTCATGTTTTCTAGGGGCTTAAATAGAAAAGAAAACTCGAGCATGGAAAGACCTCTGAGTTTCCTGGGAGCCGAAGGATTTTGCGCTTGGAATTGTTTAATGATTTCTGGCGCATTACGAAGGTTTGCTTCAGGCTCCCAAGTTCTATCGGTCTCATCCCATCCCTTCCAGTGGACAAGATACTCAAGTTTCCCTTTTGAAAGTCTAGAAGTGACGATATAGTCCACCTCAAATTCCTCGTGTCCCTCCTGATTGACTTCTATTGGTCCCTGCTTCTTTGCCACCTGACCAGGTAATGGTTCCCAATAAGGTTTCACCCGTGAGACGTTTACGGTAGGGTAAATGTGGCAAGTTTTTGGTAACCGAAGAGTGACGGCGTTGGGTAGAACCTTGGTGACGTCATAAGGTCCAATCCATTTCTGAGTTAACTTTTTCGCCGTATATGGAAGTCTAAGATTTTCGGTGGACAACCAGACTTTTTGCCCGATGACGTATTCCGGTGCGTCAGACCTATTTTTATCACCGTATTTCCGCATTCGCTCCCTGGCCTTTTCTAAGGCATCCTCGATTTCCTTGTGACTCTTTTTATTTTCTACGAGCCACGTTCCCGAAGGTTCGAAACCTAAGCGTGGGAAGTAATTTCGAGTTACTGCGAAGGGGATGGATCCAGTGGCTGTCGAGAGAGCGTTGTTATGTTGAAACTGTGCCAGCTTCAACCATTCTGCCCAGTCCCCTTGTTTGGTAGAGACGTAGGAACGTAGGTACTGTTCTAATTCCCTATTTACGCGCTCCGTCTGTCCGTCTGTCTGGGGGTGATAGGCAGTAGATAATTTCTGCTCAATCCCTATAGCCTTGCATAGATCCTTGGTGAATTGGGAGACAAATTGCGGTCCCCTGTCTGACACCACCGATTCCGGGAGTCCA
>JBBPOI010000736.1:0-10041 GCA_038091355.1 Phylloboletellus chloephorus
CCCTCCGTCCCTGCGCAACATAGCAGTTGTCCTCCGCTTCCGTGTTCTTAATAGTACCTCCGAACTCTCGTCTTTCCATCCGTTTCAGTCAGCGTCCTTAACAGTGTTTAACAGTGTGCCTTTACCACATACTATATAAACTCCTCTCTTCACCCACCAACACCTCAGTTGTTTCCGCCTCGTCTTAGGCAGGAGCTGAGCTCCGGTCAACTCCGGTCCTACCAGCTCCGCTTGCTCCGGACCTCCGGAATTTTGACATAGGCGACCTGTTATTGGTCTCGTTCATTTTGAGGTCACTTCGGCTGGTTTTGGGGTCAACCACTTGTATTTTTACGGTTCCATGAATCGCGCTGGTCACCTCACACATTGGGGCGGCCGATTATGCCGGCTATCGTCTGATTCGTTCCGGTCGGCCGAGATCAATAATTGCGGCGATGTGGGACTTGCGTATTTATCGTGCTGCGCTTGTTTATTACACGTACAGTACAAAATGTCTAACTGACATGCAACTTTACTCCCATCGAGCAAGCTGCGATTGCCCATCGGATGCAGGCGCGAAGTCATCCTGTCGCTTCCAGATCCGAAGGCTGGCGTTTCACGGATGGAGCAAACGGATCCCCGGCGTCGCCTATCAACGGGCCACCTAGCAATGCGTCCCCGCTATCCATCTGGTTGAGGTCATGCACGCCCTCGTAACACGTACCATCAGGTCCGAGAACACTCATGTCCAGCTCGACGTCCTCTTGGTTGGCGTTCTCATGCACACCGACGTCGACATTGATGTTTGCATCCAACGCTTTGAACGTAGCACCTAGTATGTCTGCTCCCTCGTCGACGGCCAAGATAGGCTCCGCCTGCTGAAGTGACAGGGCTGGCGGCGTCGGCGAAGAGGGCTTCGTATGTGGTTCCGACGGAACTTGTTGGTTCACAAAATTGGTGTTGGCTGGTGCTGGTTCATCCTGATCCATCTCTTCGTCACCCTCTCCAACCTCTGGTTCATCGGGGAGAGGGGCAAGAGGCTCGTCGGCTTCCTCGTCATCGCTGAATTGCTTGCAGATGTATGTGATCATGAGCCACCGTATCGATTTGCAGACGTCACGACACACCTGTTTTTTGTCAGTCTTGACCCACTTGTATATTTTCATGGTCGAGCTCGACGGCGCACTGTCTGGAGCAACCCACACCTTCTCCCAACACACGACAGGCTGCATAAGCTGACGTCTGGCAGCTTCTGTCGTGGCGAGGCGCACTCCAATCCTTCGTCTAGTTGCCATTTTCTAGTCGATGGCAAGGACCAAGGAGTGGGTTGGACTCCCGACACTCCGGCTTCGACAGCAAATCACAAGTACCATTTCTTACACAAAGCTATGTTAAACTCCCATCCCAACGCGCGACCTTGCCAACGGCGAATTCAACTCGCTTGTTCGGCCCAACGCAAGACGTCCTCGATGGTCATGTCTGGCGGTGTAGACTGGTGAAAGCCTAGATGAATGTGTTGGGGAATGTGTGTTTAAAGCGGGACCAACCTGTCCTCGCTGTCTCGCATCAGAACCAACGTGAAAAGATAGAGTATCGAGGACCGTGGAACGCAGCTCCAAAAGGAGGGCTTCGAGCTCATCGCATTTACTAAGAAGAGACAGCCATCAGAATGAGCAACAAGTTGTGTCAGATGTATCGAACGTGTGAATGGCCTTTGTTTCGTCACGACGAAGCTCTAACTGGCGCAGCATCATGCTTTCGAGATTCCCTCTTGCCTATATTGCAGTCATTCTTCTGCAACGAAGGTGCACGGAAAGACCCCACCTGGACGGGACGCAAGTCGTTTGCGGCAGCCATCAAATTCTGGGCAAGGACTGTGATCCATTCCACGTGTCGCTGCCATTCCGGGGGCACGGTGGAGTATGGGGGGGGAGGTGGGGCGAGAACGGCACCTGTGATATTGGAATATGTGACTAGAAGAGAGCGGAGGACAGATAACAGTGCGGGACGGCGATCTGGTGGTAGGAGGATGAGCACGCGGGGGAGGGTCGAGTTTCCGACTCGCCTACACTGGGATCGGCGGGATACAGCTGGTGTCCGCCTAGTTCGGCCAACGAGGGGATGGTCTCCTTGACCTGGCCGCGTCAAGACATTGCGGGCGCTCGAGACACGGATCGTACAAACCACGAATCGCCGAAAACATTGTAATGTCCCTCTTCAAGAATCCAATCCACCCGAGGCTTCTCCAGTTGAGCCAGGGACCACGCGGGGACATCGGTCTGGTCGGACAGTGTGTCGTGCTGGTCCACGGTGCTGAGATCGGCCGTGCGTTCTCTGAGCAGCTCGAGCAGTCTCAGGTTGTGGGCCGTGTACTTTGTGTAGTGGGAGGGGGGGGAGGGGAAGGGATTCCTCAGCTCTGTTTCCTCGTCCTCCATGGTGTGTGCAGACATCTCGCCGGTATGTCCGCTTTTGGAATAGCACATGAAAATATTGCTGCCACAAAAACCCAACCACGATGGTGCGCCGGATCGCGTCGCAGGTGCACAAGCAGGTCTCCCGCCTCATGCAAGCAAACTACATTCGCGACGAGCCTCTCTGGTACCAACCTGTCCTGCAGTATCCGCCCCTCCCCCTCCCTTCCCGCGCACCTCCCTTCCATCCGCACAGTCCCTCCGTCTCCACGCTGCGACCACCTAGGACGCAACCTGTGGCCATCAAGTACTTGGAGGACAAGATTCGACTCCAGTTCTTCAGAGACCATCCCTTCGAGGCCTTCAGACCTGTGTCCGTCGTCGAGGGCGGTCTGGTCGAGCCAGAGCACCCTGTGAGCGGGAGAGACTGGTCCAGGTTGAGCCAGCGAACCAAGAATCCAGCCGCAGAAGAGTACGTATCCCGTTCCACCCTCGAGTCTCCGCTTTCCACTTATCCCTGTCTCTAGCGCAGTTCTTTTTGCCGCCAACCTCCACAGGTGTCACAACGTGTCACTCACCGTGGCTTACACCCGTGCAGTCGCAGAGTTCCGTGCCCTGCGTGCAGAGTATGATATCGCGAACACGTTCGCTTGCATGGAAGCCCAATCTTATGGCACCGTATTTCCGTCGGAAATTGACCGGACTTTCGACAAGGAGGACAAGGTTTACAGGTCCGTCGAGCGCAAGACGGCCATCGATGAGAGTACTCTCCGCGCTCGCAAGCGCTGGCGTGCAATCCTCAACCTTGACAGCGGCATGGGCAACACTTGGAGTCGAGGTCAGGAATATGTCAAACGTCAGAAGCAGGGTGTCCGACCAACACACCTGGCTGACGACCAGATTAAACCACCATCAAGTCCTTCGGAAGGTCAGCTCTTTGGAAGTCGAGGGGGGTCTTAGTTTATGCAATAGCAGATCTTAGTATCTAATTCAGGTCTGATTCCTCACGACTTGCGTGAGAGTACATTTGCCTTAGCGCGCGACTGAGCAGCCAAGGCTGCGTTCATCCCCATCCACGTCTTCTCCACAAGGCCGAGAAGCTTCTGCATGTCCGAGCTCCAGTCGTTCATTACATCCTCTGCACTCCGTTTTGGTGTGAAATTCACAATGCCTGCTGGTCGGTCTATCCGTGCCCAGATAGTCTTGGAAACAACTAGTCGAGCAAGTGTCTCCTCCGTCTGTTGTGGTGTCAGGTCGAGCAGAGTTGTTAGGCGGGTCAACCTAATCCGAGTATAATACTGCGAAACGACTCGGACGTTCTGAGAAATGGTCCAGTAAGCTGGGTGCACCGTTGTTTCCATGAAATAAATACCCACGTGTTCAATCACACGAGTATGGAGGTCCTCCCATTGCGTAGCATTGGAGAATACAGGTGTTGTTCGCAGGAAAGGACCATAAATCGATTCGATCCCAGGCCACCTCATCAACTCCCGTGTGACAAACGATTTCAAAAGGTTACTAAAAGGAAAGTCAACAGCATGCAAACATCATTGTGGGGATTTCATACTAGTGCAATTCAAGCTTCTCCAGAGCGGGGTTAACGAACCAATGGTGCAACATGTCCGACTGTTCGTTGTTATGGGGTGCAAGAACGACGTAATAAACAACGTGTTCGAGTGCCTATTTCCACCAGATCAGATGAATTTCAACAACGGATCCCACCTTGAAGGAGCTCACCGCACGGCTTTTACTCTCATCCTCTTTGATGGACGGCGTGTCCCACACTTTCTCGTAGTGCTTCGCGACTTCCAAGTATTCGGCTTGATGTAGAGCTTGCTGGATCATCAAATCGTAGAATTTTAGTTTGAGGTCCTGATCCGGTGGAATGGATGAGTGGTCAAATTGGCCATTCAGAACGGAAGTCTCCGACAGACCTCATTCTCCTTCGCTTTGAGGAACGTCTCGTTGACCTTGCGACCACCAACTCTTGCTTTTACCCACTCGGGTTCCCCTCCTCCAATTGCGTGTTTCTCCTCCTTTTTGCCCTTGGCTGCAACCTCAGCATCCTTCAAGCGTGCAAGCGCGATCAATAACCGCATTTGTTCCAGGATGAATTCAGTCTTTTCTCGCCGCTCCATCGACGAGTATGTCTCCACTTGAAGGTCAGAAAGTAGATCGGAGGCTGTGTGCAGCGATTCCTTGATGGCGCATGGTTTTGCGGATGGTAATTTCGAGATGCTCTCATGGTAGTGTGAAAGCAGGAGAGTGACGCGTGCGCGGGGTGTCTCGAGGAAGATCTATCATACCACTTAGCCAGCGAATGGGAAAAGTATTTCTCCCGACATGCCTTGCCCTCGGTGACCGCTCGCAAAGTCTCGACCAGTTCCAGCCACTTTGCATCACCTTCGCGTTGTCTGGTTTCTGGCAGCCACGCTATTGCCTGCTCCACCAAAGCTTGCACTACGCCTTTGAGCTGCCCGTGCTTCTTGCTCAGTAGGTTGATGGTAGCGTTGAGCTGGACATATTCCCGCGCTTTATAACATTGGTCAAGTGCGGCTTTCGCGAGCCGTGTGGTTGAAGACAGATCAGAGGCCTACGTCACCGATGAGACAAGTGCATCCCAAAGCATCATAAACGTACGTTTCTTGTTTGCTTTTCTAACGCAAAGAGCCTCTCCAGGGCCTCTGAAAGCTTGCCAGACTGGTGACGGAGCAGTCAAGCTATACTGGCGGCAGCAGGACCGAATTACGCACCTCGGAAAGTGTTTGCGTTTCTGGCAGCAAGGAATCTACCTCTGGAGTAAAGTCTCTCTCTTGCTTCTTTACTTCCGCCATTGCGAGACTGTAATGCGATCGTGAATATGGCTTGTCGACACTCGGCGTGAACTGCCAACGCGTCGCAAAGAGCTTTGGTGCTGTTTGTTCCACACTGTCGGCCTTCCCGTCTAGGGAAAGCCCCTGTCGACCTTCGCGCTTTACCTGTGCATTCGACGCTGCCATCTCAGCGTCCGTCACAGCCGTCGTCTCAACGCGTTGCATCGCGTCCATTCCTTTCCAATCTGCTCTAGAATAGTATTCGTGATAATAACCCTACAACAAGCGCCAGCACCCGTGTACTATATGAGTAAAAACGTCCGCCGTAGAAGGAGAATTCATAGACAAACAGGAGGGATATCAAGGTCCAAAAACTCTGTCGTCGACGCAGTTGAGTTCCATGGAAGCCCTTGGAGCTCGTGTTTTTCGTTTGACGGCTCATCGCCATTCTTTTTTGGAGCATGGAGCATAGAAAGCGACTTGTCGAGCATATGCTTAGGGAGTGTGAGAGGGTAGGTAAGGAAAACGCGGCATGCGAGGGCAAGCAGCCCTGTGAGGATTGCGGGTAACATAGAAGGGATTGCATGGAGATCGCCATATTTTTGGAAAAGGTGTGCAGTGTCGTCAAAAGAAGTTTCCATGGATTTAGTTTCTGGGGGTGGGATAGCGTTGACCTCGGCATCAGCCATCACGGGTCCAACACCGACAGACTGGTGAGCAACTTCGGGTGTCGCGTCTACTCCGGTCTCCACACACGTTGGCGTCGCATCTACAAAGACGGAAAGTAGATCGGGCTTGATCTGGACCATTCGGTCAACGAGGGACGGCGTCGACTGAACTCCCTGCTCGGTGGTCTTTGGTCTAACGTGCGCAAACTTGTTGACATAAGTCTTTTTGATCGTGGCATCGACGCTTTGCTCTTTCATCGTACATCTCTTAGCCTCTCGTCCAACAGCCCTGGCCCTTTCCATGAGGCGCACGCCCTGGAGATGGGGCAGCCAATCTGATACTTTCTGCCACCCTTGGGCATTGGCTTCCACATAACCTGGACGGTTCTTCTCGTGGAACCACTTCAGCGACTCGAGGTGTGGCGCAAGGTGACTGAGAAGAATGGTGGCGTGAAGAGCGTCATTGACAATGGAGTGCCCCACATGGAGGCGAAGCAGTGACCTCGTGGAAACCTCGAGGGAGTCCAACGTCTCTGCGGATCCTGGGCGCGCGTCTAGCACGAGTGCAAGGTTCTGCAGTCGCTTGCAATTTCCCGTGAGAGTCGAAACTCCTTCCAAAGTGAGACAGGGGCCCAAAGAGCCCGTAAATCGGGCCATGGGGCACAATCGTAGGGTCTCGATGTTTGGGCATGCTTTGGCGATGTAACGCAAGTCTTCGTTGTAGAAAAGCGTCGACTCTGGAAGGTCTATTTCGAGGCGGAGGAGGGCAGGGAGGGAGGAAAGATACTGGAGGGGAAGGTGGCGAGAAGGCTGGTCCGCAGCTGCACGAGACGTCGCCCGAACAAGCTCAGTAAACCGCGATGCACCTGTTGCACCGATGCGCAGAGAAAGTAGCGTCCGACTAAACCGCTCACACATCAAGACCGAGACGTCTTGCCAGTCAGCCATGTCCGGGGGATCCTCAATGACCAGCTCAAGACTGGTGAGCTCGCTCGTGATGTGCTTCAAAAACACAGCAATGTTTGCAACTTCACCAGTCAGCTGCAGGCTCCGAAGATTGGTGAACACACCACCCGAGTGCAGGTCGCCTGTAAGGCGGAGCGATGACTTCTTAATCTCCGTGAAGTCTATTTCGTCACCCGAGAACACCCCACTGTCGGACGATGCGTTACTGGGAGTCGCGGCACCAGAAGAGACGATGTCATCAAAGAAACCTTCGACGGCAATGATTGACCTTCCGGTGAGATCCAGTTCTAGAGTATGAAGAGCAGGCAAAGAAGCGGCCCACTGTCCAACTTGCGACGACAAAGCACCGGGTGCAACCAAAGCTAGTCTCTCCAGCGTGTTCTGCGAGCGTACGAGATCCGTGAAAGTGTCAGGAAGGCTGGTGGGGGATGTGAACGAGAAGGAAGTCAGTTGGGTGTGGCTACAAGCGTTGACGAGGTAGACACCAAGGTGCGGAATCCTGGTGCCGACTTCCAAGACCAAGCTCTGCAACTCGGGGTTCAGGAAGAGTGTGGAACGTTCCAATCCGGCCGCAGTGTCTACCCTCCATATGAGAGTCTGCAAGTGAGGCAAGATGTAGAGTACAGGGCGGTTTTCCGCAATGATGGTGAAGACGGATGGTGAGACACTTGGAGATGACTCGATGTATGCAATGCGGCGGACGCGTTCGCCATAAGCGAGGACTCTGTCCCAGTCCTCCACATTTGGCGCCTTAGCCTGTATTATGGTCTGTCAGCAATGCGTAGAGCACTCACAACCAAGACCAACCAAACCAAGCCCCGGGCGGCGGGCTCGCTTCATGATGTTGTTCGGGAACAACGAGATGAGTGGCAGAAGCGAGTCGAGCTCTCTCCAGAGCACATTCAGCGCAGGCTCGCACATTGCCCTGCAAGTGCGGGCCAATCGAGACATGGAACGGCGTCCATTAGGTGACTCAATGATGGTATCGAGAATCTTCTTTGCGGCATCGGGGTCACGAAGGATAGTCGGGAACATGGTCTGCTGGTAGACGGTGAGAGGATCGGACGCTAGGATTGCTCTTCAGGTTGGTACGGTGGGGGAGACGGAAGGATATGGGGGGCGAAGGTGTCGAAGAGCAAGGAGGTGGAAGGCAAGGGTGAGGAGGTTAAATAGCTGAGCCCTACCTTCATTGTGTTCACGCCATGCACTCTTCCAGGCTGCTCTCGTTACTGACTTGCGGATGCGGGCTGGTTGGATTGACCGAATGTGCGGGGGAATGAGCCAGTTGAACAGCCGAGGCATGCTCGCTACTCGAGACACGGAGGTCACACACGCGGAGGGGGTGTGCCTCGAGGTATGCGATCGCAGCAAGCGAAACACGTTCAGGCTCTGCAGAGCCGTCAGAGGAGCATATCTTACACATCCCCTCACCGCAAGCGTCCTTGAACAGTGCGATGTAGACTTGACGGGCCCTGCGGAGTCACTCCGGCAGAGGTCATTTGGGCAGAGGGAAGACACGCCTCGCGCGTTCGATCCTGCAGTAAATGGCAAGAGCGTGAAAGCACTTATATGAAAGCACTGCAAGGTGAAAGCAGAACAGCCTACACATAACCACATACAATCCTCGAGGTCATAGTTCCCCAGCTTCCCAGGGCACGGGCTCGCCTTCCCAATCGTCCTCGGTCTCTGCATCACAGTGAGGGCTCTCATCCGCCTCCCCGGCGCCCCATATGTCACCGCCTCTGGACGGGTCATAGTGTCCAACTCGATCACCATACAGTATTCCACGGACAAGACGCTCCTCCCTGCTATTCTGGCTTGACGCTGGTGAGATTGCCAAGACGCGGCGGAATTTGTCAGGCAAGTCTACGCTGAACGTGCGCGACGCGTGATGATTTGCGTCAAACTGTTCCTCGGCATCTGGATCGTGGGTGCGGGCTCCAAGATGTAGTAATGGATCCCAATCGAGTTCGTCGGCATGTCGGTGCGACTGCATGCCCCGATCCCGGCGGGAGGTCGCTACTTTGACTACGAGGTCGTCCGGGCTGTCCACTCCTTCGTCGCTGTCATCGACGTCGACCTTCAACTTTTTCCGACTAGCGGTAGTCTTGGCCCGGCCTTTGCCAGTGTCGCGATTGGCCGCATCCTGCGGAGGCGGAGAAGGGGGAATCAAGGGATACTGGGGCTGCAATGGAATGTTGGGCTCTGTGAGCTCGCGAGCAAGATCGCCACCATCCAGGGCACGTTTGAGTGACGTCCTTGGTTGCGAGATGCGAGAAGCTGCCGGGGTGAGGGAGGGTTTGTGGGAAGTAGCGGGTAGGTCGTCTGTCGCGGGGAAGATCTGGAGTGAGATGTTTGGTTGAGTGCGAATGATCCGACGGTGCGGCTTGGAGGAGATGCCCGTGGCCTTGAGAGTGTGGTGGTGGGGCTTGAGGGAAGTGGGAAGGCAAGGGCCAGCAGAGGCTGTTTGGGACACGCCTGGGTCTGAAGAGGAGTTGGGGTGTGTGACAGATGGGCCAACGCCTTTCTTGGGCAGGGAGAGGGCTGGAAGAGCATCGTCGAACAATAGCTTGAAGGACTTGCCACCTGCAGGAGCCTTTACGGGAGAATCGTCGACGAAGGAAGAGTGTAAGTGGGATGGAGGTAATTCTCCGCAGGGTTCGTGCTCGCTGTTTGAGGAGTGTTGGTCTGGGCTTGGAAGGGCCTGCGAGCGGATGCGCTGCCGCTTTGGTTTGGTGGGCGAGGGTGAGACGGGTTCTCCACGTAGCCGCTTTCGTGCACGGGAGACGGCGGTGGTGGATGTGGGGGGAGGGCGGGGTAGGGCGATGGACGGAGTCGGGGAGAGGGTGTGAACGCGTCTGGCGCTGTTCTTGGTGGGGGAGAAGGGGTTGAATGCAGAGAGCGGGGGGACGGACTCTGCTGGACGGGAGGTTGGAAGGGTGGGTGCTCTGGAGAGCCTCTTGTAGAGCCTGTATTTGTCGGCTGCGAGAGATGAGTGGGGGGGGGGGAGGAGGAGGAGGAGATGTGCGCACCGAGGAGGGGGTTGTCGCGGATGTCCTGGAGGGCGGGGTCTCTGCCGTGTGTGGACGCAAAGGCGCGTTCCCAGGTCTTGATCTCTGCGCGGACGAGGGCGAGGGCGGCGTCGAGGTCGACGTCGGCCATTGCGTGCGTGGCGGTTGGCATGCCGCGCCTCAGCCTTCCCCT
>JBBPOI010000737.1:0-10035 GCA_038091355.1 Phylloboletellus chloephorus
GAGGGTTGGCAGGCACAGCCACCCTAGGGATGTATTTAAGTAGGGACAGCTGTGGGTTGAACCCCAGCTTTACAATTTGAGAGTATCTCTCTTAATGCGTATGTGAGTCTCCCCAGTGACCAGGGTTAGGTCCTAGCACAGTGGGTGACTCCCCTAACAGTCTGCTGGGCCCCAAGCATAAGGGGACAAGGGTTATGTGCACCTGACGCACACAGGTATAGCACCTGCTGAAATGCTAGTATTATGCGCCCGTCCAGTGCCACATAAATTAGGATAATGTTGCTGGTCTCCCATAGAGCACTAGGAAGGGTTCCCTGTCACCTTGACAGTGGCGTCTCCGATTGTAGACGTTAAGCAGAGTCCGGCACTGTCCATTTCTGGTCTTCAGATATTCTAAGACACCCGATGTCTTTAGGGCTGTGGGGACTATGTCCCTAGTTTGGTTATGGATTAGTCATCAAGTACTTAGAGTACAAGAGCGTCATAGACATCATGCGGATCTAGGTTTAGCGCAGGAAGCTATTCTTTATGAAACGTCTCACAGGTGAAACCTTATCGGGAGCCACTTCCCAGTCAGGTGGCAAAAAAGCAGGGACCTATCAAAGTTAACCAGAAAGGACATGAGAAATTTGAAGTAGACTATATCATCACTTCTAGACTTTCTAAGGGGAAACTAGAATACCTCGTCCATTGGAAAGAATGGAACGAGACTGATTGAACTTGGAAACCTGAAGCCAATCTACGGAACGCGCCAGAAATAATCCAAAAATCCCAAGCGCGAAACCTGTCAGCACCCAGAAAGTTATGAGGTCTTTCTATGTTAGAATTCTCCCTTTTATTCAAACCCCTGGAAAATATGACAGAAAGCCCGGACACTTGTACTCAACTGGAATTCGAGTCTTAAAGAGGGGGGTAATGTTATAAACATGTTGCCTCTCCTATACAAACAAATGCCCCTATAGTAAAAGAATTGGACTTGGCCAGGATTGAATGCTCGACCTGGCATAATACTTAACTATTACATAAGCATGTCACGTGACCTAACACATGTTATTAATCGCTGCTTTATTAAATACATGAGGCATACACCGCTTCTATTTATGCTTCTATTTCACACACGTTTGACATGTGTTCTGATTAGAATCTTCTATTTCCCATGCACAGCTTGGTCTGTGCACAGTAGTCTGGGGTATATAAAGAGCCATGTATCATAGTTAATCCCCAGCTTAATCCACTTGTTTGCTATGACAGCAGGTCCATTGGACAGTAAGTAGTTTGTGTGAGCATGACCTATTAGTTAAGTAGTAGCATTCAAGAGTCCCCATTTGTGGCGACACTAGAGTCTAATAAAGACCCTGCACGCTCACACTATATCTTGACAAGTAGAAAGACTAGGATCGAACCAAGCAGTAGGCCAAAACCCACAAGAACTTGACTAGAGTTCTTGGGACGCTTTCATTCACCCTTATATACTACAGCTACATGGTCCATGCGCATATGTGCAACATATTACTAATACTATCTATGATAAGAGTCAATATTGCCATTCACTTACTATAAATGTTATCTATTGCTACAAGGTTTAATGTGATTATGTGAAATGGTGAAATATGTGAAAATGTGATATCGTGAAGGTGTGAAGAGGTGAAAGGGTAAAGGTATAGATAATTCCCACAGTCACATGAATGTTCCCATGGTCACGTGACTGGAAAACAAATATTTACTGAAGGAGCGCACAGCAGCTCAACTTCATAAATATAATGAAAATAAATATTATTCACCAAGACAGGGGCTTAAAGCGAGCACACAGCAGCTCAAGCTTTGTGTTTCTAACACCATTAGTACTATGGTATTATTGGTCGCTCTTTTATCTTCTCCCTTGTCTCTTTACCAGTCGGCCTCCTACTGTAGAGGAGTGCAAATTTGTACAAGTCTATAAGGGTTAGTGCGCCCTTGTACTCAAGTAGTGGAGTCCACTTGATGTAGGTCATAGACTTGTAACAGGTGCAACCCCTTATTTTCCATTTTTGCACCTAGCAACAACTCAACCAACCCGCAGGAGGGCATTCATTTATCACCGCCTTTGTTACTGAAAAGAGGTTAACCTTTATCGCCCTTTCTTCTCCTGCATCCTTTCTTCTTACAGATCAGGGATCTGCCTGGGATCTTCCCTGGAAATGTTTATCATTAATCTCTGTGCTGTGCATGGCTATGCAACATGCATATCAGGCATGTGTTTCATTTACACTTTATGTCCACAGGCTGTGGAACAGCCTTTATGATCCATGCACTTACCTCACATCATCCATGCACTTATCTTATGTCTTACATGCTCTTTACATGCATATTTAATTACTGGCCTTCCTTATCTATTGGCAATCTATAGATTGGGTCCAAACATGTACATCTTTAGAAAGTGTATATAAGCCCAGAGGACAGACTGGCAATCCATCTGTTTCTCTTGGTGTTTTCCTTCGAAGCATTGAGTCTCTAAACTCAATTCCCACTCTCGTTTTATTTATTTTACTCATTGATTGTTCATAGGTGTTACGAATTACAGTGGTTTTCATTTTTCTGCAGAAATCAATTTCCATTTCGATGTTTGCTTAGTAGCCAAGCAAGGACCCCAAGAGTCCAAGCTTGAGTGAGCACATGTGGCATGTTTTCTGCCCTGCTACAGTTCATCATATCCTCACCATCTCCTACTTGTCTGTCGGAGAAGGCCCATTCATTTGCAGTTGTTCTTACTTCTATGGGTCCAAAAGAAATAAGAGTAAGACTGCAAAGGAGGAGAAATCCACAAAACAAAGGAGCTCATCTTTCATATCAATGCAAGCAACTATATTAAGTTTTTACAGAGCATTCTCGAAAAGCATGGCCAGGGCCACTTCAAAGCCTCTGAGAAGAAACATTTCCCTTTCAAGTTCATGCCTCCGAAAGCCAAAAGGTCAGTATGTTATTTCCCTCCACTTTTACTGATTTTGATCATGTAATATTCACAACATACTTAGCCAACATGTCAATGATGCTATAGACATTGACATCAAGGCTGATTATGCGGAGATGGTGAAAATACATGCTGGAAATCCAGGGACAACGAAGATCTTTGTTGACATGAAACATGTAGAGAAACTTCCCTTGGCAGATGACTCTAATGGCAATAATAGTAACAAATCATCTGAAGATGATAATAGTTGGGTATATGACTATTATCATTTGTTCCTTGTAGCTCATGCATAAGTGCAGAAGGCCCCAGGTGGATCTAGTAAAGAACTTGGTGTCCGCCTTGTGTGCTGGCAGTTCAAGCTCGAGAAGCTCTACAAGAATGAGGATAATGATGGGATAACATATGTTGGGCCCAAAGGGCCTCTCCCCCTCACACCAGCCATGATAATGGACTGGTGCTGTGCATTGGTTTGTCTCAATCTATTTTTATTTGAGTCATGGTGAAATGACTGATCACTCTCACAGGACGAAGGAATGGCTAGGCTCACTGTTCCACCAAATATCAAGTCTTTCAACATAGCCAAAAATCTGTGTGGCAGCCAAGCTCAAGAACCAATGCTGGTAATACCAGGAATGCCAAAAATTGACATCAACTCCATTACATCTGTTCTTCTCCTTCAGACACTTGCAAACCTGACATCTACCAATATGCCAGCCAATAACTGCACTTCAGTCCCTGCTGAGTTCTTGGTCCACCTGAAAACTCGTACACACACCACTGTCAAGGAGCTATCATCTCCACCTGTGCTGTCACCAGATAGCTCACACACTTTCTCTGTTACGCAGAGAATTACCTTGGTGTTCGTGATGCCACCACATATGAGAGAGAGCCAGATATTCAAGGAATTTGCCCTGACATACTCAATGCAGTTGATGATCAAATGCTATCTTCTGTTAGAAACACAAAGCTTGAGCTGCTGTCCGCCTGCTTTTTACCCCTGTCTTGTGAATAATGTTTTATTCAGTCATATTTATGAAGTTGAGCTGCAGAATGCTCCTTCAGTAAATATTCATTTTCTGATCATGTGACTGTGGGAATATGCATGTGACCATGGGAATTATCTATACCATCACCCTTTCACCTCTTCACACCTTCATGTTATCACATCTTCATATATTTCACCATTTCACATAATCACATTAAACCTTGTAGCAATAGATAACATTTATAACAAGCGAATAGCAATATTTGCTCTTATCATACATAGTATTAGTAATATGCTGCGCATATGCACATGGACCATGTAGCTTTAGTATATAAGGGTGAATGAATGCGCCCCAAGAACTCTAGTCAAGTTCTTGTGGGTTTTGGCCTACTGCTTGGTTCGATCCTTGTCCTTTTATTCGTTGAGGTATAGTGTGAGCACGCAGGGTCTTTATTAGACTCTAGTGTTGCCACAAGTTGTGTGGTGTGACTTCATAGTTAGTAGTACTCTTCAGGGCCCTGGGTCAGCATTTTGGTGTTGTCCCCTTTCCATTTCTCTTCCTTTCTCCTTGCCAGTCTGCATTGTACTGAAAACAACTGCACCTTTGTAACAAGTATTGGGGCTTAGTGTGTTCCCTTGACTTAGATAGTGGAGTCCCTGTGGTGACTGGTCTTGGATTAAGCTGTCATAGCACCACCCGGGCTCCAGGGTCAAGGAGACAAGAGGTACTAGCACTTTACGCTAGCGGGCATATCACCCGTACATCCGGTAGAATCGGCGCTTGTCCAGCGCTTTATAAATAAGGATAAAGTTGCTGTTTCCCCATAGTGCACTAGGGAGGGTTGCTGGTCACCTTGGCCAGACGTCTTGGAGCAAGACATTAATACAACTTCCACACCATTGGTTTCCGGTCTTCCTTTCTGTACCCCCATATATTTAATGGAGTAGGCATTATCAGCATGCCTTTATTATATTATACTATTTTGTACTACTTAGTAGTAGACAACCTCTATCCCTAGTTACACAGCCCACTAGATTAGGGGATTAGGGTTTGGTTGGTTAAGAAGTCAAATAGATGCTAACATAGACTAAATTTTTAGCTCCACCTCGCCCATCAAGAAAGAAGAGTATTGGTCCACGATGAGCTTAAACTATGACAAAGTTGCTTTAGAGAAGCATTGGTCTGCAATGACCATAAACTATGAAGTTGCTGTGGAAGAGCATCAGACCAAATGTCTTGTAAACTAAGAAGATGCTAGAGGTGTTAAAATGCTTTACATCTACTAGGTAAACCAACACCCCTCTAGTAAAAGAGTTGGACTTGGCTGGGATCGAATGCTCGAGCTGGCATAATACTTATCTATTACATAAGCATGTCATGTGACCTAACATGTGTTTTTAATCTCCAATTTATTAATAACATGAGGCATACACACCTCCTTAATTACTGCTTCTATTTACACTTCTATTTCACACACATTTGGCATGTGTTCTAATTAGGACCTTCTATTTCCCATGCACAGCTTGGTCCATGCACAGTAGTCTGGGGTATATAAAGGACCATGTATCATAGCTAAGTCCCCAGCTTAATCCACTTGTTTGCTACAGCAGCAAGTCCATTGAGTAGTAGTTAGTGTGTGAGTGTGAACTTTAGTTAGTAGTAGCATTCAGGGTCCCTTGTTGGCACTTCGGTGTTAGCAACTGACCCTTTCTTTCTGCACTAGTCTTCTTGCCAGTCAGCGTGGTACTGTGAACCACTACAACTTTGTATACAGTATTAGGGACTTAGTGCACCTCTAGTACTTAGTAGCAAAGCCCTCGTGGAACTTGTCCTTGGACTCATAACAAGAGGCTTGGTCCACAACAACCATAAATTATGGAAGAAGGCTCAGGATAGCCATAGAAGAGAAGACGGATCAGAACGTCCAAAAACTATGAAGAAGAGAAGAGGGTCCAGAATAAACAGTTAAATTATTGCAGAAGGGTCAAAGGACCCATAGGAATTTGGATGGACTGGAATGTCCTTAAACTATATGGAGTTCCAGACTGAGATGTCTTTAAACTACCATTTCATTCTTTTTCATACAACTCTAGAGTCAGCAAGCTTGGCAGACACAGATGATATGTTTGGATACTTCTGACCAGATGTTCAATGAAGTGTGAGCACAAAACCCTTTACACGAGGCTTTGAGTGCTAGAAGATAGGAGGAGTATAAAGCATGAAGAATAGAAGAGAAGTAGTGCCACCTCAGGCATGCATTGTTTTTTTCCTGCCTACCTCAGTGATGATGCATAGGGAATGCGGTCATTTAGTCCTTGAGCTCATGGAGAAGCAAAAGAGGTGACTGAGAAGTTAGGATGGAGTTCTTTAGCCAGTAGAATCAGCGAAGTTACAGAAAATGGTAGGGCCACTGATAAAGAAGAAGACATATACCTTGCAGATGGCTGCTGCTTAGGAAGCTGATTTGGATGGTTGATAACATGCAGGACATCGTTGTTAGTTGTGGTAGCCACAGGTTAGGTTTGAATGAAACTGCAGTTCAAGATAGAGGATATCAATGGAGTTTTGTTTTGAGTAGCAGCACAGGAGTTGCCAAGCACCATCACACAGGTGAAAGGTGCCCATAGGAATTAGGAAGATAGGCCAGAGGGCCTCAGAGTTTGAAATTGCAGGTCATAAACAGATGGGCCCAAGGCCAACATGGTTCGAAGAAGTTGCAGGATGCACAATAGAGCACCAGAGGTGCCCATAGAAATTTTACAGGATTGCCTTGATGGAAACAGAGGCCTTGATGCCATTAGAAGTCTAGAAGATAAACAGACACAAGACACACATAGAAGAAAGAAAAAGTGCAAGACATCGAAATAAAGTTATTAGTCCAAAATGACTATAAACTATAGGGATAGTCCGAAAAGACTTTAAGCTATGGATCTAATTATTAATCCGAAATGACTAAAAACTATCGAGGGTCCGTTATGACCTTAAACTATCCTTCTTATATCCATTCTCTGCTCGATCCATTGTTGGCACACTCTGTTGTGGGGTGCGTACTCCCTGTGCCTCCGTCTTTCCCTAGTGGATAAGTCCGTTCAGGTTAGTAGGAGGGGGAATACAATAAGGGTGTGATAAGTTCGACCCTATAGAGGAATGGAGGTCTGTAGAAAATCCTGGAGTAACTGGAATGCAAAACTTCTCGACTCTGGTAAGGGAAGTCTCGAAGGAATGTGTAGAAGGAAGCAAAGAAAATGAAAGAAATGAGTTCTAGGAGTACTTAGCTCAGTGCCCAGTCCAGTTCCGTGCTCCAGAAGCTAGCACACAAGTCCGGAATTTCCGGTCCGAAAGTGGACGGACAGTGACACAAGTCTGGGTCAATCGAACGATAGGCGGACAAAATCAAGAGTGAGGTGGATTTCGTTGGGCAAAGTGATGGATGTAAAGAATAAGAGTGAGAGTAAGATTTTACAAGGACGATTTCTCCCAGTTGGTTTCCTAGTTGGTCGAAGTCAGTCCTCACACTTCTTCCCCCTTTTTGCTCTCTCCTCATCCTCTTTAATACCCTTGCATTGGAGCCCAGTTAATCTGGAGCTCCATTTTGAAATGATCGAAGACAAAATAAAATGTCACCAGTGAGTCAACTCCAGGATTTCACGTGTAGATCAACCTGAAACGTGATTTCCAATGAGAAAACAAAGGCTTGGACCTACCGACGGTTGGAATGGACATGGGACATCGAGATCCAGGGCCTAAATGAAAGATTCTGTGGGCAGAAAAGAAAGTCTGGCTAGACTACGAGTGGTTTGGGCAAGGAAGGACTTCCAGCCATTCTGGACGGAAGCAGAACCGAATGGATGGCCCGGATCAAGGCGGAGTTAAGTGGACTAGCAGGGATTGCAGATAGAAGGCGTAAAATGAGGGAATGGACATCATATGCAGAAAACAGTCCGTCCATAGAGAAAACAGCTTCCGAGTCCAGAAGAGTGCAGGAAAGCTCCGGAAGCAGTTCCGAGGTAGTTCCGCTCGGAACCTGTGGAAGAGCGTGCGAAAATTCCAGAAGTACCTTTGGAATTGATCTTTGGTCCATCTGAAGGAAATAGTTCCGAGTCCGGAAGAGCGTGGGAAACTTCCGGAAGCAGTTCTGAGGCAGTTCTGCTCGGAACCTGCAGAAGAGCATGGGAAATTTCCGGAAGTACCTTCGGTAGTGGTCGTTTTGAAATGAGTTTCCGAAACAACACTTCCGAGCTCGGAAGTTCCGGGACCAGAATAACTCGGAATGCGGAAGTGCTGGGACAGAGCAGACATGTACGGGTGTCAGATAAGATAAGTGTGGTGGTGGGGAAAATAGGATATGCGCTTGTAGGGAATTCTGGTTCCCTACACCGTTCATTGCCATTCCTTATCCCAAACTGATCAAAACAGCAGCTGGAAGATGAAGAATCAGCCAAATTTTTTCTTTTTCATCTTTGCATTTGAAAAAAATTTAGAGTGTCAGGACGCCACTCATTATAAAGAGAACAGTGGATATGGAGTGCAATGTAGGAGCCACAAGGCTGGAAGCTGGTGAACCTGCCTGACTAGATAGTGAAGCCAAGGCCAGCAAAAAGACAGCTTTTTTTCTTCTTGATGAATTTTTTTTCTTCTCTGATGAGCAACATAGCTTTGAAGTTTTCAGGACGAAAATGCCTAAAAAGGGGATAGTGTAACAGTGCTCACTGGCACATATGTCTTATTTTCCATTTTTACACTTATTAACAACTTAGCCAACCCATAGGAGGGCTTATCTTTTATTACTGCCCTTAGTCTTGAAAATGGGATAACATTTATCACCCTTTTCCTCCTGCACCATTCCATATATCACTTGATCACGGTCTAGGCAAGCCTAGCCTGTTCTCTGTCACTCGTTTATATTTCACATGAAGTCACTAATGACGTCACACCTCATGTTTAGTGCATGTAGGGTTCACCCCCTCATGTACGCCTCACCCATCAGGCATGCTTGGCTGTGCCACAGCATTCGCCTCATGTATCACGCATGCATCATGCATGTATCAGGTCTGGATCCTTCCAGGACATTCTATTAACTTTCATATGATGTCACTCTGATGTCATACCCTTTATCAACGGCCTTACGCCTACCATGCTGTCGTTACATAAACCCTGTAGCCTAGGTAGTATATAATAGACAGCCAGGCAAAGGTCAACCCAAGTCGATTCTTCCTTGTCCTGGTATATTCTTTGAGACACATTGATCGATTAAGAAACTACAAGCAGAATATATCAGCGAACAGTCTATAACCAAACCCGTTTAACGACTCTGGTAGTCTTTAACAAGTCTTCCACCATCTACCGTCAAGTGTACAGGATAACGTCATTGTCCACAAGGGATATGTTGCTACGTATCAAACTCCCTTTCCTTACACTCGTTATCACCCCACTTCCTTTATTGATTGTTTAGGGTTTTAGGGACAATGTTACAACTCCTGTCCTCAAGGGTTGTTACAGAATGTGACGCCTTTAATTATGCTGCAGGAGCTGTGCTCTCTATTAAGAAGGGAGAGGAATGGCATCCGGTTGCTTTCCACTCCGCTTCTATAACCCCTGAGCAAAGAAATTATCCCATTAGGGATAAAGAAATGCTCGCTATTATTTTGGCGCTCGAACAATGGCATCATTATCTAGAAGGTGCTATCCACAGGTTTGAAATATGGTCGGATCATGCCAACCTTCAGTATTTTATGTCGAGTCAAAATCTGAATCGACGACAGGCGAGATGGGCTCAATATCTATTTCGTTTTGATTATTTATTAGTGAAGAAGGCTGGCACTGTGGCAACACTAGAGTCTAATAAAGACCCTGCACGCTCACACTATATCTTGACAAGTAGAAAGACTAGGATCGAACCAAGCAGTAGGCCAAAACCCACAAGAACTTGACTAGAGTTCTTGGGGCACATTCATTCACCCTTATATACTAAAGCTACATGGTCCGTGCGCATATGCACAGCATATTACTAATACTATGTATGATAAGAGCAAATATTGCTATTCGCTTGTTACGAACACAGGGAACGAGCCGTGACTAAGCTCGTTCTTCCCTCGGTCTTGC
>JBBPOI010000738.1:0-10028 GCA_038091355.1 Phylloboletellus chloephorus
CCACCGCCATGAGGTAAAAGTCTAGACCTGGGCTAAGGGTCTAAAGATAAGAGCCCAAACGTGGCTAGGCCACATCACATGACTAGTTGTCACATGACTGATGTCACGTGACTTCCAATCACATGACTTAGAATAGGAGAATGATCACGTGACCAAATCACGTGACACTGAAGGTAACGAATGTAGGGGCTAAGGACTTGGGGCGGCGCACAGCAGCTTGCTCCCTAATCCAATTAGCCAAACGTCTACATAGAAAGAGGTAGGGTAAGGGTGGCGCTCGGCAGCATGCTCCTCAATTCGTAACAATGTAGGCCAAAACCAACAAGAACTTGACTAGAGTTCTTGGGGCATTTTCATTCATCCTTATATACTATAGCTACATGGTCCATGCGCATATGCACAGCATATTACTAATACCATTGTATGATAAGAGTGAATATTGCTATTTGCTTACTATAAATGTTATCTATTGCTACAAGGTTTAATGTGATTACGTGAAATGGTGAAATATGTGAAGATGTGATATTGTGAAGGTGTGAAGAGGTGAAAGGGTAAAAGGATAGATAATTCCCACAATCACATGACTGGAAAATGAATATTCACTGAAGGAGCGCACAGTAGCTCAACTTCATAAATATAATGAAAATAAATATTATCCACCAAGACAGGGGCTTAAAGTGAGCGCACAGCAGCTCAAGCTTTGTGTTTCTAACAATTATGTGAAATGGTGAAATATGTGAAGATGTGATATTGTGAAGGTGTGAAGAGGTGAAAGGGTGATAGTATAGATAATTCCCATGGTCACGTGCATGTTCCCACAGTCATGTGATTGGAAAATGAATATTTACTGAAGGAGCACTCTGCAGCTCAACTTCATAAATATAATGAAAATAAATATTATCCACAAGACAGGGGTAAAAAGTGAGTGCACAGCAGCTCAAGCTTTGTGTTTCTAACACTTCCACAGTAAAACATCATTGCTCAATAATGTTGCTTGCACACCCCTCATCTCGCTCCTCATCTTTTTCCCTCTTGACACTCATTGAGGTATGAGTGTGCCTTTACCACATACTACAACTCTTCTCTTCACCACAAACACCTCAGTTGTTTCCGCCTTGTCTTAGACAGCAGCTGAGGTGAGTTATTCATTACTTAGTATTTACTCCTAGTCTGATGTACTGTAGCTCTGGTCAATTCTGGTCCTATTAGGTGAATATCAGTTGTTTCCGCCTTGTCTTAGGTAGCAGCTGAGCTCCAGTCAACTCCAGTCCTATTAGCTCTGCTTGCTTGGGACCTCCAGAATTTTGACACTGCACAAGTCCCACCTATCAATAAACTATACCATTGATAGCAATGAGCAAAGTATTTACATTTGTTGGACATGAAAAACATTGCTCGTTCTGCTATCACCATAAAAACGAGGGTAACATTGCATCCTGTGACCTGTTCACCTTTTGTAAGCAACTAAGGTTCTTTCTCTGTCTTTTGTTCGACAATCGAGCCTTTCGCAGCCATAGCCATACCCAGTTTCTCCCTTGTCTCTGCATCGAGGTTTGAGGTGGGCCCGATATAGTGTCGATGTGCACTGTAATAGACAACTCAAGTCGAGGACCCTGTTCTCCTCCAAAGACCATGGCCACACACCTGAGAATGTACCATATACTGTGAAAGCAGCGAGATGGTCAACGACGGCATTGGCAGACGAGAACGCGCATACCCGCTAAGAATGACGACACCGATTGTGATAGCCGAGGCATAGTTCATGTTCTCTCTTGTCACAGGGAATACCGTGGGCAAAGAAAAGATGACAACGACAAAGAGCGTCCACGAAATACACGCCACGTTCGCCGCCCAGCCTAAGAGCCCCACTCCCATGTAGAATGGTCCAGGACGGAAATTCACTTCAGGATGATTCGCATACAAACGTCGCCTGAAAAAAGGCCATTAGAGGGGTGGACGGACGGATGAAAGAGAACTACGCACAGGAATATAGGGATTATGTAGCTCAAATCGAGAGCCATGGCGGTGAGTGCAAAAATAGCATTCGCAGCTATCGGCGACGCTAAATCGAGTAGACCAGGGAGGATGGACAGTACAGTCGTAAGCCAGATGGAGCGAAGGGGAGTCTGAGTGTATGCGGAGATGTGGCCGAAGAATCCATTGTCCGGAAGACCTGTTCCTTTTAGGCATGTGAATAAATAAGCAGGATACCTTGCTTACCATGGTCGCGGCTAAAGGCATAGACTGTGCGTGAGCATGCCTGCAGAGCAGTCTGAACCACGAAGAACGCGGTGAGGCATACAAAACTCTGAAAAAACTGGTAAGATCCGACATACGTGAGATGGAAGTCAGATACCTACCCAAAGGAAGAGAGCAGCGGGGACACCCATCCGAAGGACCATTATCTGATGTTCGAGAAAAATGTTGGCCACTGGTTTGCATGATGTGACCAAGGTAACGATACCTGTAGAAATGCAGATCCAGATACTCCCGGAAGATTCTCACTGGGCTTCTGAGTCCAGGGACCGCGAAAAGAGAAGGAATGTAACTCACATTGGTCCAGAGCACAAGACCAACACTACATTAAGAACCCAGCCGATGATCCCAGTGCCAATAACTAAGTGACCGATGTCAGAAATGACGGGTCTTCACGACCCTACAAGACCATACCTGCGATAAAGATCGCGCTCGGGGCTGTCGAGAATACTACGTCAGCCATCACATAATGCAGGGGATCACACCGACCTGCATATGCTGCCCTTCGGACCTCCTCTCTATAAAATTACCGTGTGTTACAAAATCACATATGCACCAGACATTGAGCTTACGAGATATGTGCGGTAGCGTCGTAGTCCTGCAGTGACTCTTAGACTTGAACTCTCGATGACCTAACGGACTCACCGTCATCTTTACAGAAAGTGCCAAAGTCAAAAGGAATGACTCTCAACCAATAGGAGCACCTACTGTCCATTGTACACTAAGCAGGCCCAGCAAAAATGCTATACCGTTGTTCCATCCTCCTGTCTGATTAATGACACCGTGACCGGCGAAGACATAGCTAGCAGCATGCATCTCCGACCTGGGCGTTGTGGCCAAGAGGACGATGACGATAACCAACGTGGTACCGATATTCACAAACACAAATCCTCGTGTCGCGAATGCGAGGTGTCTCGTCGCAAATGAATTCAGCGTGCCGTGGATCAAGAGCAACGCTGCAAACAACCCAACAGTTTTCCCAGAGGTGACTTGAAATTTTGGAAAAGCCACTGAAATAGCGCCCCAAATCATGTCGGTCAAACCAAACTCCGTGGATGAGATGCCGGAAATTTGGCCGAGGATGTTTAGCCAACCGACGATCCAGCCAACAACTGCTCGATGAGTAGGCGGACAGAGGTGTGCAGACGCGGTGTACATCCCACCGCACGTCGGGAATGCAGAGACGATCTCAGCAATACTAGACCCCAGGGTAAAGCACATGGCTGATCCGAGAAGCCAGCACCATGTCACCTACGCATGTTGGTGGGAACATTGGCGGTATTCTCGTGTGGATGGATGCGCACGAACCGAGGCAGGACCTCCCAGCAGAAGTGGGGTATTGAATGTCGTTGCAACGCTGGAGCAGACTCCCTGCAAAGAGAAAAACAAAAAATTGCATACGGACCTGAGCTACAACGCACAGCGACGCACCATGATGCTGAATGCGAAACTGATGGTTGCGAGGTTCGAGAACTCCCTTCGAAAAGAGGGCTTGTAGCCCAGCACTTCTAGATTGAGGTCGTCATCGACCACGACGTCGCGCATGTTGTTGATTGTGGCTGCTATCTGGTCCAGGGCGGGTGGTGATAAGGTCGACAGGCACGAGAAGAAGTCGACAAGCGAGATGAGATGACGCTGCCAACTCACCTGCTCGCATTACGGGTCGGCTGCTTGGCCGGTTGAACGCCGCGTTCCCAACGGTCCTGACGGGCGCTGCATCTGCGACAGGGATGCCAAGTCCTGGGTGGTTAGGGGCTATTTGTCCAAAACTAGTCGGCGGTATCTACCGAGGTGCTTTTGAGGCAGACCTGAGACTTGTCGAATCTTGCGAGCGATGGCGTACTTCACCAGGCCGCAGTCGTCGAACTCGGCGGTCCGCATCGTCGACCCAGCGGAGCACTCGGACGACCCAAAACCTCTGCCTAAGCGGGGTGCGCATACATCCACCCCCCCATTCTCAGCTAAACGCGCCGACAGAATCGCCCCAGCGCCAGTGTCGGAATATACTCATTTACGGGTCAGCTCTCCTCTTCCATCTGTTCTCCAGCCATTCATCTGTCGCGCAGCTCCTGTAGGTTTCAAGATAAAGGCTGTATCTACTATCATCCCCCGGTATGACATTCGGATCTGCCATGTCCGCGCTAACATTCCCACTCAGTCGGATAACTCCACAAATGCGTCAGTAACGCCATCTCAACATATATGTGTCCCATCTCAACTCTCTGTAGAGCACGTCCAGACTCCCCAGCTCCTGCCCCCTTGACTGCTCAGGCCGTCAATGCTCCCGTGTTTGTGCCCAAGAGCATTTTCAACCCTCTTTCATCTGCGTCTCCGACCCCATCCTTCTCTCCCTCGTGAGCTCCCCTTCGTCCACACCCCGTGCTTTCTCCTGAACATACAACAGCCCCTCTCCCACTCCCTACTACTCGAATCATGACGAATACGATTTGTACGCGCAAAAACAATCCACTAATGCTTCTAGTCAATTCCTCGACCACCCAGACGTCGCAAGCCAATATCAACACACGGATCATCAACTTCCGTACTTATCAGCTCATGTCGGTTTTTCGCCGAACCACATGCTCAATTCTCAATCGTTTGTAGATGACCCAGGCTGATTACGATGACCCCGTCACATCTTTGGGCAGCTTTTATCAGCCTCCTCAGCCATCTTATGTGCCGCAGCCTGTCAGTGTTTCCTGCTTATTCTGCGCATGGCCCCAGACGGCCTACTTATTCTTCGTTCCAGCTCGACTATCACCTTTACACCCGGCCGATTCCTGATACATTCACCCGATCTCACTTTATGTCTGACAACGTCCGTGAGGAGCTCCAGAAGTGTTCAGAGACCGCTCATTCAATCCCATTTCCGCCCTATAACCTCCCTGACGAGCTCCAGGGTTATCATTCACTCGTTCCGCTGGAACAAACGCCGCCTGACCGACGCAAATTGTTAAGCTGGTTCTCAACCGTGTACCGCGGCACGAATGCCACTGATGGTGTAGCATATGCTTTGCGGCGAGTCGAGAGTGTGTTTCACTCGGATAGAGCAGAATCACAACCAGCTGACTCGTGTAGATTTCAGACTCATGCACCAGGCTGCGTTTGGCGCTATTGAAGCTTGGTCCCGAGTTCAGCATCCTAATATCGTTAAAGTACGGGAAGCATTCACAACGCGTGCCTTCAACGATAGCTGTTCGCATTTCGCTCCATCTTACTTTCTGGTGGTTTGATGCCTGCCACAGCTCTTGTCGTGTCGTATGACTACCACCCCAATTCGCAAACATTATTCGATCTCTACTTGCGTCCTAAGCAGTCTGCGTTTCAACAGGGAAGGTTCTCTATTATTCCAGAACCCACGCTCTGGTCATACATCATTCAGATTGCGAATGCGATACGAGCGACCCACGAAGCTGGGTTAGCTGTTCGCATGGTGGATCCAACGAAGATTCTCCTGACGGGAAAGAATCGGTACATTTTCACTGCTCTTCATGTTCTGCCTCGTTGATCACTGATGCTGTGACAGCCTAAGGATCAGTTCATGCGGTATTGTTGACGTACTCATGTATGACACACGGCAAGACATTGCTCTTGTTCAACAAGAAGACTTGGTCATGTTCGGGCGGCTAGTTTTCGCTTTGTGTTGTGGCAACCTTGCGGCGATAAACACGCTGCCCAAGGCGTTGGATATGATGGGAAGGGTGTATTCTGCGGACGTCAAGGCGTTGGCCTTTGATCTGATCTCCAAGCCCGGTCCGCACAAGGTAAGCAGCTCCCTCTCTGGGAAAGGGACTGAAACAATTCCGTGGCTGATGTTGTTGTGAATGTAGAGCATTGGGCAGGTCATGGAAACGATTGGTAGGAGTCGGTTGCTTCGTGAGTTGGATGAGGTCCAAATGTAGGTATCGAAGTCGTTTGCTGGGGAAGTGTCCTGAGACTTTTGCTAGATCCACTGACAGACTCGAAAGTGAGCTCGCGAGTGAGCTTGAGAATGGCCGTCTTGTCCGCTTGTTGTGCAAATTTGGTTTTATCAATGAGCGCCCAGAGTACGTGCCTTTGTTGTTCACAACATGACTGGTTGCACAGGCTCACCCCTAGATTTTCCCGTGAGCCACGTTGGTCTGAGACGGGAGACAGGTATATCATCAAGCTGTTCCGCGACTACGTGTTCCACCAGGTGGATGAGAACGGGAACCCTGTCGTCAACTTGTCACACGTTCTCGCTTGCCTGAACAAGGTGGGTGCCGACGACATGCATGCTAGTGGGCCGGATAAATCATTCATTTCCACAACAGCTTGACAGTGGCACGGACGAACGAATCATGCTGGTCTCTCGAGACGAGCAAAGTTGTCTGGTCGTGAGCTACAAGGAGGTCAAGTCCTGCATTGATGCCGCGTTCGGGTGCGTATCTCGTCGTCTCACGTCCGGCTGGTGTTTACTTGGTTGTAGCGATCTGTCGAGGGCTTCACGCTAACGACGAACATTTGCATGGATAAAATACGTAGAATCTCGAAAAAAGACGCGGAAAAAGACAAAATAGCTGTCCATTGTTTTGTAATTCGCTGCGAGTGTGAATGTGAGAATTCGCCCAGCTGCGCTCTCTCATGCCTCCTCTGCGACTGCCAGTCCTCCCGCTCCCCCACCCGCTCATCCTCCTCCCCACCGCCAGGCTTTCAATCCCTGTCTCCCGTGCCCTTGCGGACAGTATCATTGCCGTTCTCAACGAGAACGACGCCGGCCAGCCTCTCATCGCCGCCGTCCCCGTCCCCGTCCCCGCAAACCCAAACCCAAACCCAAACGCTGATGGGCCTGATCTTCCCCCAGCACCCCTCGCCACCCCCAGCACACCCCCGACGCATGGTGTCGCTGCCCGTGTCGTGCGCCTCGTCCGTGCGCGCACCCTCGCTTCGTCCGCCCCTCGCCACCCTTACCTCCTCTATCTCCATGGCTTGACACGCATTCGACTGGTCCAACCGCTCGACGTGGACCCCGCCACCGTCGATGCGCTCCCACTCCATCCCGTCACCTACCCCCCCGCGGACTCTGTCCCGTCTCGTGACACCGTCGAGGCGTTCAAGGATGCTGCTCTCAGGTTGCTCGACCGGCTTGCAAAGGATTCCGTCCAGGCACTGCGGAAAGACGATTGGCTCAAGGTCGCCTCCATGATCGAGGACATATCCGACCAACGCGCCGCGTGGATGGCCGATGTGCTCGTCGCCGCCATCTCGGGGCAATACGCCGACAAGCTGGGTGAGTGTCCTTTCTGTTTTTCATTCAGGCACGCTGTGACAATCCCCACTCCGCTGACACCTCCCGCGCGAGACAGAATTCCTCGCTGCAACAGAGGTCGAGGACCGTCTTCGCTGCGCCACCGAGCTGTTCGTCAAGCAACTGTCTATTTCCGAGGTCTCCAAGAAGATCGCCAGCGCGGTCGACGAGTCGCTGTCGCGCCAGCAGAAAGAGTATTTCCTGCGTCAGCAGCTCGCAGCCATTCAACGGGAGCTTCACAGCCTGCATAATACTACTCCTGGACAGCCCGGCAGTCCTGGTGGGACTGGAACCTCGGGCAGCGAACTGGATGAGGACGAACGGGCAGATGCAGATGACCTTGCAGACTTGCGGAAGAAGATCGAAGCCCTTGACGTGGGTAGCGAGGAGCGCAAAGTGGGTGTCAGGGAGTGGAGGAGATTGAAACGCATTCCTCAGGGCAGTGTTGAGAACGGTGTCATCAGAACATATGTGAGACTAGTCTGCATCCAGGGGCTTGCGGATGCTGACCTGAGGTGTAGCTCGAATGGTTGACGAGTATCCCGTGGCCGTCTGCATCGACGACGCGAGATGCACTCATGGACCCAGGGTTCTTGGCCAAGGCTCGGTTTGTGCAACATCCTTGTCCCCCCCACGGCAATTTGCTAATAGATCAGCTCTACAGCGCTCAGCTCGATGCAGACCACTACGGTCTCGAGCAGATTAAACGCCGCCTCATAGAATTCCTTGCAGTCGTCCGATTACACTCTATTGCTGATGAAGCCGCTTCGGCACAGCCTCCAATCACATCGATTGCAGAGCCCCCGCAAAGCCCACCCAAGGTTTCTCCAGATCGGTCTGATCCCGACCGTGCGCTCGTCCCTGGATCTAATGGAAGTCCCGTCTCGCGACCAAGTTCGACCCCAAGGGAACCGCCTAAAGCTTCCAGGAATAGGAGCGTGAAAGGTCCAATATTATTGTAAGACACGTCGGTCATTTAAATGCATCGAATTTGGAGTTACATTCGCTGAACCTATAGGTTTGTTGGCCCGCCTGGAACAGGAAAGACATCCCTTGGTCAATCAATCGCGAAAGCTCTGAACCGTCCTTTTCAACGGATATCCCTCGGCGGCGTGCGTGACGAGGCCGAGATCAGGTAGAGTTTTGCTTGCATATTGCACAAAAAGGTAACTCAAGGAGAGCCCTACACAGAGGACACCGCAGAACGTATGTTGCATCGGGGCCCGGTATGATCGTCCAAGCCCTTCGGAAAGCAGGGAGGAGTGATCCTGTCATATTACTGTGCGTCCTTTCCCCTGTGATAAGTTGTCGGGGGATGTTGACCCAGCTTTTTTGCAAAGAGATGAAATCGACAAGGTCGGACATAGCAACTTCCATGGTGATCCATCAGCCGCTTTGCTGGAGGTACTCGACCCAGAACAGAACCACTCGTTCAATGCAAGTGGTGGTGTTTTTTCCAGTATAGCTGCTTATCTGGATTCTTCAGGACCACTATATCAACGTCCCCGTAGATCTCAGCCAAGTGCTCTTCATTTGCACCTCAAATACGCTTGAGACGATTTCTGCTCCATTGCTAGATCGATGTGAGGTAGTCGAGTTATCGGGGTATACCTACGACGAGAAGATCCACATCGCACGACGGTTCCTCCTACCAAAGCAAATCAAGGCAAACGGGCTGCCCGCATCCCAGCTCACGCTCACGGACGATGTGCTACTTCTTATTGCCACGGCGTATACCCGCGAGGCAGGCGTGAGGAGTCTTGAGCGTGCGATTGGAGCTGTTGTAAGATTCAAAGCTGTGGAGTGGGCAGAGTATTTGGATGCTACCGCAAGCGGTGGGGAGAATCACAAGGAATGGCCCAGCGTCGTGGATGAAAACGAGCTGGAGAAGATTCTTGGTGTGCCTCGGTGGGACGGCGAAGAACGGGAACGGGAGGAGAAACGCGGCGTCGTCTACGGGCTCGTTGTCACCGGCATGGGCGAAGGAGGAATCATGCCTGTTGAAAGCACGGCTGTCCCTGGTTCTGGGAGACTGAAGTTGACGGGTAGTTTGGGGGATGTCATCAGGGAGAGCGGGGAGATTGCTCTGAGCTGGGTGAAGACCCATGCCTTCGAACTCGGGATCACTGTTGGGCGAGGCATTGACCCTCTCAAGGTCCCGGACTCTATCGATATCCATCTTCATCTTCCTGCGGGAGCTCAGAAGAAGGACGGTCCGAGCGCAGGTATAGCCATGGTGAGCAACCGCCCGCTTTCCGCGTCTGCAGTCACGTTCCCTCATGGTATTCCAGACATGTGCGTTCGTATCGCTCCTTAGTGGTGCCACCGTGCCCAAGGACGTGGCTATGACAGGCGAGGTGAGTTCACGGGCGCTTGTTTGGGATGCACGCACGTAATGATGTTGCTTGTCCCAGATCACGCTGCGTGGACGCGTCACTCCCGTGGGCGGTATCCGGATGAAAGTGATGGGCGCCCACCGGGCGCAGATGCGGAAGGTCATCCT
>JBBPOI010000739.1:0-10027 GCA_038091355.1 Phylloboletellus chloephorus
TAGTATATAGGTAGTGTAGAAATATTGTGTAAAGTCTTTAGTCTTGGAATATTCATTTCTATTTGGAATCATCGTGCTCACTTTCTTGAGTCGATCTCTAAGTGGTGTCTGATATAACCACTACTTGCTCAGCTAGACTGATGTACTGTAGCTCCAGTCAACTCCAGTCCTATTAGGTGAATATCAGTTGTTTCCTCCTCATCTTAGGCAGCAGCTGAGCTCTGGTCAACTCTGGTCCTATTAGCTCCACTTGCTCCAGACCTTCAGAATTTTGACAACTGAAGTGGTATAGCTATGTATGAGTGAAAATGTGTATGGGATTATCCAGTGATTATGTACAACATTTGAACTTCAAGTCCGGCTATGGTCGGTGGTTCCACGCCCGCAGAATCACTCCTACACAGCCTGTGGACGTGTTAGCGCTATGCTCTCACCGGGATGTACCTCGCCTTTTATCTGGTCGACAGTCGATACATTTGCCCGGTTGTCTAACTCTGGATGCCACGTGATGGCATGAACCTTGTCCAGTATAGGGAAAGACCAGGCAACGTGTTTTCCTACAGTCCCACACGGCGCACCCCATGCAACACTATGCGGCCTGCAAATAAATTACGTTTATTGGAAAGGAGTTATGTATGTATGAGGCTGCGTACCTTGCCACATCACCCAAACACGTCCCAGGGTAGGGGACCTTGGTATATTTCTATGGGATTGCCCGGACACCACTCTAGCAAACCACGCAGCTCCGGCGCGGATGCGTGGTAAGAATGAAACCGTATGAACGGATTTCTGCGTCGCCTTTTGGAAAGGAGGAAGTCATGGCAGCCATATATGTCAAGGGTGTAAGGCTGGTAGCCGTTTGTTAGCTATATGGGATCGAAGTGTTGTGGGAATTAGTGTGAATGATAGGACTGGTAGCGTTCAATCATTACCTCGCCTTCGCGAGCCGCGGTGGCTTCATCACTTGTGGCACGAGGTTCGAGGCCAATATACTGAAATAGCGGTACAGGGAATCTAATTGCCGCTCGATGCAGTTCTTCGAACCGTCGCCGCTTCATCTCGTAGCCAACCACGGTTATTTGAGATGGGTATCGCCCAGTGACTTCATGGAACCGTGCGATGGAAAACAATATGTTTTGATAAGAATCAAGGGAATACGTCTCAGTGGTGGCTCGGGGAAATGGAGTACGGGCAGCGGTGTGGAAAAGATCCATACTCAGCGCCAGTCGCATGTATGATTCTGCCTCGGTTGTGGTCGATTGAAGTCTAGTTTGACCGCTGCGGAGTAAGATAATCCCGTGGTTCAGCGTTCGATCAAATCAAAGGTGTCACAAGTCCTCACCCACTGAACACCAGCAAAGAGTATTCGTCTTCCAACGCAAGGACTGCTCTGGTAACGTTCAGACTTGATCCTTATCTCAAGCTCGGACCCGAGTTGTCACGCACACAAGGCCAGGAACGCAACCAGCTTACCCTTGCTTGACATGATCGACGAGCGCAGAGATCCCCCCCCTACCTCTCTGGTAGTCTTCCAGAGTCCAGAAGTCTTCGTCAAGGACGTCTTCCTGTCTAGAGCCCGACCAGATTGCATGCCCAGGTACGACGATGAGGTTAGACAGACTCTCCAACGTCCGGTCGCGCCGTATCGTGGCAAGAATGCTGCCTGGCTGTGCATAGCCAACGAAACCCACATCCGACGAGGTTGGATATGTCGGCGAGGGTGAAAAGATGAAAGCAAGGTTATAGAAGAAAGATATGCACACGAACACAGCCAAGAGCAACACGCCCAGGTTGGTCAGTCTCGAGCGCCCACTGAGATATCGCAGAGTGGTGCGGTAGTCGAACGAGCGTAAGCGACGGTTGTGAGCACGGTAGTGGATAGCTCCTCGCTGGGTAGATGGGCTCAGAGCTGGTGTTGGGAGCATCGCAGTGCGCGAGAAAATTCGTCCAAAGCAAAAGCGTAACAGCTGCCGACCGTCGTACGAAGTCTACACTCGAAGACAGGTTCAAGTCCCGTATTTTTGTATGGACTGGGGAATCTTCACACGAGTAGCTAGTCCCTTTTATCGCTTTATCTGTTTCGCAAGCCTGGTTTATTGAGATTTAATCCTTCATTACACAAAGCTAATTGATCGAGGTAGCCGGCCTTCGTGGAACCTCCCACTCCCTCACGTTTCGTGTTTCCTCCTGATCTTTTTACTAACTGATGCCTCCATGGCTACAACCAGACCCGTACCGGTTTACCCGTTGACTCTTTGGCTCCTACATTCCTGCCTCTCTAAGGCTTTCGTACGCCGCAATGGCTGCCCACGCCTCAATGGCTTACGGGATGCGTTACTCGTGCGTCGCAGCGAACGGACTTCGCGAGTGCCAGCGATCGTGCGTCATACGTCTCACCCCTAATGCATCCTAGCGAGGCGACGGTCCGCAGGGGTTTCGTTCCTCTCACACTTACTCCCGTCGTCTCGCTAGGTGAGTTTCTCCATTCATTTTGACATAACTCTCAGTATTTATTCCTGTCGTCTCGCTAGCTCCAGCACCTGTAGTCTATTGTCCTCGCACCTATTTTCGTCACCCACCTCTCCCTCCCTTTTTTTCTGCGACCTTTTTCTTGGTCTCGCTCAGTTTAGGGCCACTTCGGCTGGTTATCCACTTGTATTCGTTACGGTTCCGTGAATCGAGCTGGTCACCTCGCACATCGGGGTGGCCGACATTGCCGGCTATCCTACGGTCCGATCCGGTCGGCCGAGATCAATTAGATAACGGTGAGCCGTACGCCGTTCCTAATAGCATGGTTGAGAAAATAAACCGGACTAGTATTTCAGAAGAATGGTGTGACGTCGAGATCCCAAGAAGTAAATATGGCATTCCTATCGGTACATCGACAAGCCCATGGGTATCGAGTAGTTTCGTGTGCTACAACAGTGGGTAGAAGAAAAGGACGAAATGAAAATTAGGTGTAGGATATTCATGCAAGATCTATTATCTGGCGTCGCACGACGTCCATTCCATTCCACTGTAGAGAGTTGACGGCGATTGTCTCATCTTCTGAGCCTGTTCATCATTTTATTAGTTATCCGATCCCAGGAGCAGAGATCCAATCACGCTTTACCAAGCCGCGGTAGAGCATCCAACATGTCGTTCTCCAGGGTCCAGCGGTGGTTGGGGAGAACGCTGCCGCTTATCCGAGTTTGGCTAACTGACTTCTCGGCTACGCGGAAGTGAGTCAGAAGGGCATATGACCTGGCCGACAACCGAGTCTCACAATTTCGTCCGTAAAAATCACCGTCAACAGAGTCAACATACGTGAAGTGAAGTTGACTACCAAAGTGGCCTTCCCGTAGCGCGCGTCTCGCACTTCCATTCAATTGATACGGACCAGGAGTTATGATTCGACTTCGGCAGTGAGTGGGTGATGAATCGAAGATATCTAATAACCAAATCAGACAATGGTTTCCGAGGTCGAAGCGACGGTCGTTGAGACATACAGTGATGCTGTTCCTCCGTGGAGTTCTGTTGTTTGAAATTATGGATCGGTCCAGAAAAAGAGGGCATCAAGTGATCCTGTGTATATCTTTGGCGTTGCAGATGTAAATGTTCCTTGTGAATTACGTCTTGTATTCGTTGAGCAGACGATGGTGCATAATATACTGATCCTCCAGACGGATGGAACAGATATTGGACGTCTGCGCATTGGGGGGGGATTGCTCTTAGGTCATCTACAGCGGATATCAAGGAGGGAACGACTGGATCGCTTGGCGAGTGCGAATTTTCAGAAGAGAGAGAGGTGTGACTATAGCTTGAGAATGTGCTAGATAAAAATGGCTCGAGGAGTTCCCTCGAATAGAGCGTAGAAAAGTGACTTGGGGAAGGGACAGAGCCCGGAGATCCAGTATCGCTTGCTGGACCGGAAGAGTGACGCACTGGTGGCGAAGGTGATGACAGCCCATCCGAGACAGCTCTTGATGGTGTCGCCACCCACTGGCAGTCACCCTCGGTCTGCTGATCAACTAGTAAATGATGATCCGAGGGGAAATACGGGTTCGGTGACGGGGAAGCGGCAGGGTAAGAAGTTGTAGGAATCAGCATCGGCGATCGATCGTCAGAATCCGAGTTTTGTTCGACCGTCGCGGTCGACAACGTCGACACGACACCCATGCCGGTCGACCTGGAGGACCGAATAACAAACATGCACTGTTTCCCACGTGCCTGACATTTGCTGCATGGCCGCTGCATATCACACTTCACTTTGGAGTCGGCACAGGCCTGACAAGACCGTCGCCTCGTGCGGTTGGCATGGGTCCTAGAATCACGGGTGAGATCGAGGAGCAGGAACGAGCGGGACCAGTGAGGGGAGAGATAACCGGGAAAAGGAAAAGAAAGAAACACCCACGAATCTCCGCACGTTTTTTTATGTCGCGTCAATAAGTCGCTGCGAGTGAACTGTGCATTGCAAGTCTGGAAGGGTGCGGTCCTCAGACAGTATGGAAGAGACATGTTTGCCACTGCTTACATCACACCGATGGGACCTGTCTCCAGTATCTATATGTTCGATGAACTGAGCTTCGGTGCCGATGCTCACGAGAGGAAACAAAGTACCCACGGGTGCGCAGGTGGCGGTTGAGATGGGTGGTGCGGGTGAACTTTGCAGGACAATGAGGACAGAACTTCGTTTGGGGAAGGACGGGGATATTGCCTTTGTGCGAGCGCATCTTGGATACCGCACCGTCTTTTCTGTACTCGATGATGGCCCGAGTGTGCGGTACCGTCACAGAGGAAGCTGCGGGATCTGCGCTAGTGGAAGAGGCCGAGCCACAAGCCATGTTGAGACGTTGGGAGGGTCAAGACGAGAAGGTTGAGCACTCGAAAGTCAATCGGTGCTCATATTCCAGCTGGAAGTGCTTTATACATGGGACTGACAAGCTCCCTTGAAGCCTGCAACTCCGCTGTGAATACTCAGATCTGCAATGACCAAGGCCATATATGATATGTGATTTTCTGCATGCAATATACCCAAAAGGGCAGTGTTAAGCCGGCGAACAAAACCGATCTCATGACATCGACATTGAGATGAATTTAAACTTCAGGTGAAATCCTTACCCGAGTCTTTAGTTTCTGTGCCGTGTCACCACTGAGTCCGCTGGGCCGCCCAAGTGTGATCGTGGCCGCTCGCCGAGAACATGCCTTGTGGTAAGCTGACCAATCTGAGATCCAGGCACTCCTTAAAGACCGCGTGTTCAAAGACAAAGACAAAAGAAAATAAAAAAACTGACCTTGGAGCTGTCGTACAGCCCTAAAGTCTGAGATCACATGCCTGTCCGCCGACTTCCGAGAATCAAGTGCAGATGCTGGCCGCCATGGCTATGGTTACGTCTAAGTTACCCAGGTATTGCTGATATACAACGTTCAGATCAAACCTGCCCAATCCACAGAATGCGGCAAGGCTTCCTCGCCGCCTCAGGATGACGGCTGAAACTCCTGCTCCAGTGCCCATTGCACCGCTTGCTCCACGTCCTCGACCTCGTTTGTGGGGCGGTGGCTCGGCGGTCCCTGACGAGGGTCGTAAACCCCCGTCCTGACAAGGATAGACTTCCAACGTGCGGCATTCGCCCCTGCAATGTCTGATTCTGGATTGTCTGAGAGCGAACATGAATAAGCTGCCACTCGCTCGGACTCCGCGACTCACCTCCGACCATGTAGCTGTCGAGCCGAATATGCAATTGTCAGCTTGTGACACCATGGATGAGTTGCACATGTTGTTACCAACACCGAGTCAGCAGAGGAGTTTTCCAGCAGTTGTCCCCGCAACACCTGCTCCGCGAATTTGTAAGTCGCTTCTGTAGGTTTCCCAAATTGAATATACGGGTATGGTGCTCCCGTCAACGCCTGCGAGCGTTTGGTCATTGTATTTGGAAGATGCCGTATAACCTCATTATACCTTGAACACGGCTTGGAAAGCCTCTTTGAACGAGCCTTGACCAAGTCGAGGTCTGTCAAAATCCGATTTCCATATGAGATCCGGATTGCAGAAAATCAGGTCAATCCCTTTTCGCGTGATATCTGGCAAGTAAGGACGGCCCACAATGCCGCCAGATTGGATCGCATCGCACATCACTTGGATATCAAGGGCCCAGTTTCGAGGATCATGGAATACAAAGATAGCAGCGATGCAAGTTTTGGAGAAGTCGGTCATCTAAATGAACTCCATATATCGCCCGATTGACGGATTGATCGGAATGGCAACAAGCGGACTAACCTTGACTGACGCCCACTCTTCAACCGAAAGACTGTGAAATGGCCACACACTGTTGTCCGTTTGGGAAACTGTTGAGGACCAACCGACGTAGAGTGACTCACGACTTGTTCCAGGCGAGTACGTCTAGGGTGTTGTAGACACGTTTGAAGCCGTAGCTACTCGAGATCAAAGACCTAATCAGCAGGGGAGAGCGTCGAGCATATTAGGCAATTACCCTTCAGCAACTTTGCGGAGCGTGTCCCCCTTGCCGCCCACAACTAACACCGGTAGATCAGCATATTTGTGCACGACAGACTTCAGTACGGTATGGGCCTGAATATACCGATCTGGATCGATCTGTGTAGAGTTCTCATTGAATGGCACAGGTCATCTCGCACCGCGGACCTCACTTTGACTCCCAGCTGTTGACTGAGTTTGTGGCAGCGCGTTGACTCGCTCACGCCACCGCCATTGGTTAGCTGGGTAATAATTGAGTTTGATGGAGAACATGGAACATGAGGCATCATTTACTAAAAGGTAAGGTATTTTACTTCGGAAAGTGGTCAAGACATGCAAAGGACGGTGGAGTGGAAAAAAAAAGACATACACACGGAATTGATTGTTACCATCTAGGATAGACAATGCGCGCTTTGCGGATGGCAGGGCATTGTCACCGCGGATGAGAACGCCATCCTGAGGTACGGGTGGGAAGTCAGCCAAACCACAGCATGCTCGAGTCCGCAGAAAATGTGATGTTGTCACGGACGATATCAAACACGAACGCCAATGGTGAGGCAGCCTTGTGAGCTTTCAAGCCGAACCGGTATGCAAAATAAGTGAAACGGAGCAAACGGTAGCGCGCGTTGCGGAGACTCACCCATGCGATGTGGTACAAAGGAACTGGTTGAAGTGACATTGACGTATTTTGAGCACATGTACGTCTGCGAATGCAGCGTGCTCAGCTGGCGCATGATTCTGGACTTCTCGGTATGTTGTGTGAGAGTGAAAAAAAAAGGGGGGGGGGGATGGATTGAGAGCTGCAGAGTAGTTCTAGTTCATGGAAGAAATGTGTTCATCACAAGCAGGTGAGACTTGATGCACACGCCAAATCGGCTTCAAAAATTTGAGTGACTCTGCCTAGCCGCCGGGCAGACACCGATCCAGAACTTTCCGTGATACAGTCATCCACCGGCAAATGAGTCACACAACCTTCGAATGTCTCCCACTGCACAACAACACAAATTATAGCGGATCAGAGCGGTCCACTGGGTTAGAACAATGCTTCTAAGGATCAGAATTAATTTTTATTAGGATCGAGAGTGTCGTCGTGTAGCAGCAGAGTGCGAAAATTATCAGGCATTATCTTGTGCCCACGCGCAAGTGAGTCACTCCAAATCAGGTATATCACGGGTATCGCCGCTTCCACGTTATGTAAATAATGTTCGAGATGATCAGTTGACCACGCTTCCACCATCCGACATGATTCCTTCGTCTGCCTCATTGTTGTTCTTTCCTCCATCTCCGCCTGCATCCTCCCCAGTCACAGCTGGTTTTGGGATTGGTGGCTCCAACTTCCCCTGCTTTGGTCTGTTCCCCTGCACCCAGCGTTTTTCGACTTTCGCCCTTTCTCTTTCCTCCTCCCACGAGCACAATTCCTCTCTGTATGTCTGCTTCTGGCCCTCGTTTCTCTTGCGCCTCTCATTTTCTGCCTCCTGCCAGGTGACCATCAAAGCTGCCCACTCTTCTCAGTGTTTTCGGCGGGATTCTCGTGCAGCATCTTCCTCCTCGCATGCATTCTCATGTTGGACAACCCGGTCATAGAATTCGTCACTGGTGAGTAGCTTTGGAAGCCCATCTCCATTCAACTGACCTTTTTTCCTTTTCCTTTTTTGCTTTTCTTCCTGTGTTGCCAATTGACTCGAGAGCTGCTCACAAAACATAGATTGCAGCACCATCGTGGATTGCATTCCAACCAGTGCACTCTTGTATTGTGTCTCACAGGCATATGCCTCTTGCAAAGCATCCTGGTAAGCCTCTTCTTTTTCGTTTTCAGGTTTGTCTTCTAACAGTATGTGCTGGCATTTTCGGGTAGGTGTCTGTGGTGAAAGGATATACTGTGGAAGCTTATGTGATGAGGTAAGTGGGCCTTTGTCCATGAGAAAAGAGGCGGATATGGATGTGAGTGATTCAACTGTATCTTTTGATACTAAGTGCCATGTCGGGCAGTTCAAGGGACCAGTGGCTGTGCAGTCGGTGGTGGTGTTGCTGACCTCGTTGGTACCATTGGTAGTAAACTTGTGATATTGGGACTTTGCTAATGAGATCACACAAACAGGAGTTGGCTGTGGCAGTGGCAGTCTTCCCTCCAATGAGGTCTCGAGACTGGGTGCCATCATTTTCTCTGTTATGACATCGGGATTCCATGGCCAGACACTTGTTTTTTTGAATACTGCTTTGATCATACCAGCAGTGAGTGCTTTTCGGTGAGCCCTTCCATACACTGAAATAAAGTTTTCCTTTGTGACCTTTTGTTGCCTAGAGCTCTCGAACACAGCTCATTCTTGAGTCCAGTAATGCTTGAGTGGCCCAGAAATGACCACATCGAGTCCCTGGTAAACATGTGTAGAATGTGCTGGGTAGCAGAGCACGTGAATGTGGTTTCGCTGTGCATAATCTAGGAATCCTTTCGTATAGTGAGAATTATGTCCATCAACAAGGAGCAAACATGCCCATCCATTTGCCTTTTGACGTGTTTTCTCCTCGAAGTCTTGGATCCACAGCTGACCAATCTCGCCATCTGTCCATCTCTTTGGGGAATGTGCAATGCTTCACGAGGTACTGTAAGTTTCTAATCTTGTTTAATATCAAATACTACTTATGATGCTCCTAAACTATTGTCTTGATTCCAGTTCGTTGAAAATGCGTGCCCCTTGTATATAACAGATGGTGGGATGTCCTCGCCATCTGCACAAATTGTCACCACGATGGTAATGTTCTTCTAGTTTCCATCACATTGTTGATGTTGAAGCTTTTGCTTTGCAGCCCCGATAACACGGTCCTTGAGCCCACCACCCGGCTGAAATCTGGTCTCGTCTGCAGCCCATATGCAATCTGGGTCGATTTTCTCTTCGTTGATCATGTTATGGAGTAGCGAGTACCATGCCTGGTTTGTGTGCTTGTTGACAGCACGACCCCTTGCAGTGTCGAGTGAGCTACTCCAATATCGTCCTAATTGATCACTATGACGTGAAATGAATTGGTCTGTCCAGTTTTTCCTGTTACAGATCCTTAGACCTGTGCCACAGGGACTCCACTAGCTAATCTACTGAGGTGCACTAAACCCCAATAGATATGTACAGTGTTAGAAACACAAAGCTTGAGCTGCTGTGTGCTCGCTTTTAGCCCCTGTCTTGGTGGTCAATATTTATTTTCATTATATTTATGAAGTTGAGCTTGTCACAATTTTCCTTCGCTTTCGTCCCTTACCTTTGAGGTCTCATTCCAACATTTACTTAGTAGATCTCAGATCCATCCAGGTACGATCTGGATCTTCAAACTTTACTTGTTACATGTTTCAGATAGGGTTTTCTCCCCTTATTTTTCTTACACGTTTCAGACAAGGTTTCTACCCTCGTTCTTCTTACACATTCCAGAACGAGTTTCATCCCTTGATCTGCCATCTTTGTTGACACGGTACTATTGTCATCTTGGTCCGTGCGTTATCTTTTAGGTATAAATACTGGAACCACTTGTACTTGTTTTTCATTCTTGATCTGCGCAATACAAGTGTAT
>JBBPOI010000740.1:0-10017 GCA_038091355.1 Phylloboletellus chloephorus
CGACCTGAATGGAGTTGCAAGACCTCGCTTTGTTCAAGACGTATACCATCCCGATGACCGTGCGCGCCAGGCAGGCGTAGTAACACAGGACGAGAACGTGCTGGAGCATCTCTGGTGCAACGGCGGCGGTCTCAACGAGGACCGTGAACGGATCGCGCAGCAGCAAGGGATACGAATACGACGTGAGAGACGTCCTGCTCCACTCAGGCAGGAGGCGTTTGATGATGGCCTGTTTCACCGCCTCCTTCCCTCCGTCCGGCCGTCCTTCAAGCTCCATCTTCGCCAGCGAGGCCAGACACGCAAGCAGAGACCGCACCATCTGCACTTGCGTCTCCGTCAGGCCGTCCGCGACATTACCACCTACCGATCCCGTCCCACGCGTCGCAACCTCCATCGATGAGATCGTGTACCCGATGAGCTCCTCCGGCAGGTAAATCCCTGATCCCCTCTCGCCCGGATCGGGCTCCAGTCTCTCTCGCAAATGGCGCGTCTGCTGCGAGACGATCTTCGCCACGTTCATCAGGCTGTCCAGCATCTTGTACGTCTCAAAGTTGTCCCCGCGCCGAATCTGCACCGCGTAGTTGGGGTCTTGCGCGCTCCAAAACACGAACTCGCCCGTCCCGTTCCTGAACTGCAGCGAGTCCATCACCGTGTCCGGCTTTGACTTGAGGATGGATATCCCCACCGCCCGGATCCAGTCGGGGAACGGGACGTTGGTCACCGGGAGCGTCGACGGCCGAGATATCTGGAGGATGATGTTACCCAGGCTCTTGCACAGCGGACAAATGTATTCCTTGCGCAGAATGTTCTCCGGATGGTTCCGCGTCGCATGCGATCGATGTCGCTGACGGACGGTCATGTTGTAAACTTGAAAACACTCCACGTGCATCATGTGGCCGCACATGGACGTGTGCAACCCAAAGCGAGTATGCTGTCCCGGGAAACCATCGAAATTCGGCGAGAACTGGGTGACGTCTTCGTGGTCGTTCACGTCCACCGACGGGAAGGTTGGCGGCGGCGGCGGCGGCTGCGAACTGCGATCGTTCGAGGGCTGCATCACCATCAACTCGTTGAGATACGCGCCATGGCTGTCAGGATGCTTCCGGAGCAAACGGCTGGGCTGCACGAGCCCAAGCATGCCCCACGACTTCCAGTCGTTCAGGTTCTCCTGACACACGATACAAGAACCGTACTGCACGACCTCCTCTCGCGTCTCCTCCATATCTGCGTCGTCCTCGTCGTCCCCGTCCTCAAAGTTGATCGCAAAACTCGCTTGTTGGGCCTTCATCTGCGCCATGATAGCCTCCTGACGTGCCCTCGCTGCCCGCTTCTTGAGCGTCTCCGCGTCCAAGCCAGGCTCCACGACCGTGACCGCCTTGCGACGCGCCTGCACCTCCTCGGGTACGAACTTGGACATCTCGCCCAAGATCCAGCCCACCCGCGCCGCGTACGGCTTGAAGTGTTCAGCGTGCTCCATCGCACAGACGACGTCGATCAGATTCTTCCTGTCCTCGAAGACCTTGAGAGCCGAAAGATGGCTGAACACCGACGCGCGCTCCACCAGCGCGATCATCACGAGATAAAACGCTTGATCAAGAATCGCTTCCGCAGACGGAGCCGTCGTCCCCTCAGCTTCCGTCAACACCAGAATGTTGTATATCGCGTAAAATATCACTTGGATGAGCACCTCCGATTCCAGGAGCGACGGCATGATCGAGAACGGGCCCGTCTCGATGCCGATGGGTTTGGGCACGATCACAGGGTCCAGCTCCCCCGTCTTCTTCTTCAACCGCGCCTTGAGCACAGCCTCGACTTCCTCCCGCCTGTTCCGAGCGTAGTGATAGTAGAACGGATTGACCTCGTCGTACAGCTCGTCTTTGAGCTCGTACGTTCCCATGTCAGCAGTACCTTCCGGCGCCCTGAAGTTGCCGACTTGTCTGAGGACGTGCTCGAAACACACATCGTCCGCCATGCGCTCGGCAACGCGTTTCACTAGGTCGGTGTAAGAACACGGTCCCGCCGCAAGGGCATGGATGATCTCGCGCCGGACGGCGACCGGAAGGCGCATCTGGATCGCGCTGGCCTTCTCGGTCAAGAGGGTGATGATGACATACAACACCTCCTCGACCATGCTGGACAACTGCGGGTCCTCGTACGTAGGATGGATCACCGCGCCGCGGAAGAATTGGAGGAGGTTGAAGCGGTCAAGGATGCTCACGATGACCGTGTTCGGGTCCAGGACGATGAGGGACGTTTGCAGGATGAACAGGTCTTGGTCATAGCAGAGCTCGCGAAGCATGAAATCCCGGTAGTGAAGCAACTGTCCACGTATCGGAAAGCCGTTGCGGACCCACAGCCCAGAGCGGATCTGGGCGACCATCGCGAGGACTACAAGCACAGAGTGAACACCTGACCTGAACGAGGAACTTCGTACTTACCTCGCAGGGGAAAATCGATCAGCGTGAGAATGGCGTCCTCCGTCGCGATTCGCATGAATAAGTCCCGCATGCTCGCAACTCCCACTCGACTCAGCGACTCTTCTGAAAGGATGTCGACATTCTTCAGCAGCTCCGCCAAAAGCCAGTGCAACGAGTGGTGGAAGCTAACCCAGCCCTCCAAGACGTCGAACTCCACGATAGTGTACTCGACGTCTCCGAAGAGAACGTTGTGATACGCCGGCTTCGAGAACTTACTTTTGTCGAGCTTGTTGTTTGCCAACGTGCACACAGAAAGGATATCCGTCACGACTATCGAGATTGCGTTGACGAGCTGCGAAGGAGTCGCCCAACCGAAGGCCTCTCCGTAAACTTTGATGACGCGCGAAAGTGACAGCGTGACGTTGAAGACGCTTATCCAAGCGTCTGTCTCGTACTCGACATGATTCGTGGCCGCGCGTTTGATCGGATGGACGGACATGAAGAGTTGGCACACCTGTGCAAATTTGCGGATGAAAGAAGGGTTACGTGCGATGAGTTGTTGGACGGGCTCATTGTGGCAGAGGTACCGAAGGTCACTGAAGACCGGCATGAAACGCTTGGACTTGAACGGGAAACTATCAACATCCAGTTCCGCAACTTCGGAAGAGTTGCCCGAGCCGTTGAGGATACGTTTGTCGGCGATTTGGTTCGTGAAGAAATTGATGATGATGTCGAGCAAGCGTGTGACCAGGTCGTGGTGCCGGACGATGTGACTTGCGACAGACGGAACAGTAAAGAGCTGAAGGGCAAAATATTTGATCGACGTTTCCGCTTCCCGGTCAACGAGGAGATAAGCATCTACGATGCGGGGATACACAGCTGCGAAATGGCTCCCTGCAAGTGGATTTAGCTGTTAGGACCGGTTCATTTTAGAAATACGAACCTATGGCGAGTTTGTGAGGGTGAGAGAGTATGAGGACAGACGCGTATATCTCCTTCAGGCTGATGCGCGGTTTCTTCCAGAGTCGCGTATGATATAAAAGCATCCAATCGAGCCTGCACGGACTGGCGATCTCGCTCGAGAGGTCAGGAACGTGGGACGCAGAGCCGTAAACATTGCTCTCGCGACGTCTAGGTGAGAGCAGTTCCGCAGCGATGACCTCGCGGATGATGAGCGTATCGGTTCCGAGTCTGCTGCGCGTGAGGTCGAGTAGCCACTCGACGATGACCACGACGACCTGCTCCCTGAACGTGTCGTACGCGCGCCGAATGGTGACGCCAATCTCGATTTTCGAGATGATCTGGGCAATCTCCAGGAGACGAGGGACGTTGGTGTTCATGTCGATGATCACACGGCCGTGTTCGTCGAGGGTGTGCGCCATTGTGGTCGCCTCCTTGAGGTCGCGGTTTGTCGTATCGCATATGAGCTGAATGACCTCGTCGAAAGAGTGTTTGTCGTCGTTCCAGATGACGACGGAGTACTGGTCTTTCTGCATGGGGTCCGCAGTGGGCTGGAGGCGAAGGTCAGCTTCATTAGACGGCACGGTGGGTTCGTCCGGTGAACTGTCCAGCGTGTCGAGAAGGAAGTCGAGGGCGTAACCGATCGTGCGACCCATGTTGTCCCGGAGTTCAGGAGGGAAGGCGGCGCGGAACGGATAATGAGGGACAGGAGGGATGTCCACGCCGGACAGCGACTTTGGAAGCACTCTCGGAGTTGTGTCCGGTGCGGGTACGGAGTGATCTGGCGTTCGATCGGCGTCGTGGAGGCGAGGGTGGAACGGGCATTGGATGTTGTGACGCCAGGCCTCGGCATCGCCGCAGTCGCAACATCCGCCAGACTGTTGTGCGATGAAGAAGCTGACGTTGTGATCTTTGTGAGAGCTGGCACGGAAGCAGCGGCCGCAAAGGACGCAGCTCTCGTCGAGAGCACAGTCTCTGCAGGGCGCGCGGTGAACGTGCAGAAGAGAGGGACGAGAAAGCGGCGCTCACTTGCATCGGAAACAGCTCTCTCCCTTGGTGAATATGTGACCACACGGTCGTCCTGGCACTACAGGGTCCTCTGCGCCAGCACCTGCGAAACCGAGCTCTGCTTGAACTTGCGCAAGTGTGGCGTGCATGGGGAGGCTGGAGTTGGAGAGGGGGAGGAAGAGATGGGCGTACGGGCCCCAGAACGCATCGTACAGCTCCGAGAGGATCTCTGCGCGAGTTGCGGGAGTGAAGACGTACTTGCGCGACCCCGGCATCGTTTCGAGCGCAAAGCGAAGGCGAGATAACGGGTCTGATGGGCGGTCGCGGGGGTTCATCGTCGGGGGAAATTTAGCATTGAAGAAGCCCATAATGCCGGACATGTCTACGGCTGGTCGACGGCAGCGACGACGACGACGACGACGGTGGTTCGTGCGATGGCGCTCATGGGCGGGGCGGGCGAGTCACGTGGCCGGTGATGATCAGCCCCGTAGTCCCGCTCTGCACAGCCCCCGCCATGGCGTCCTCGACCTCCCCCGCGTCGCCGGCCCCGCTCGCCCTCCTCACCGACCCCCCCGTCCGTCTCGTCGACGGCGCTGCGATGGACTACCTCCTCATCGAGGCCGTCGGCGCGCTCCGTGCATCCTCTGCCGTCGCAGCCGCACGCGCCAAAAAGATCGAGCTGGAAATGGCAGAGGCAGGCATCCTGCCGCCCCCTCCGCCCCCACCTGCACCGCGACCCCAGCAGGCGCACAGGGACAGCGTCGCGAGCTCGACTTCGCGCACACAACCGGCACCCGCTGACGACCACGACGACGAGGGCCTCCGGACCCGCTTGGAAGCCATCGGCCTCCACGTAGGTGGAAACTTCGTGGAAAGGTGTGCTCCCTCTCCCGCTGTGATCTGTCTTCGAAGCTGACTGTTCCTGTAGATTATGTCGTGACAGGCCTTTGTTTGGCGACGCTCTCGACGCGATCAAGTTCGTCTGCAAGGAGCTCTGGGTGTCCTGTTGGGACAAACAAGTGGACAACCTCCGCACTAATCACCGTGTTCGTCCGCTCTCTCGCTCGCTGTATCCCACCACTGATGTGCTTGGCTCCCAGGGCGTGTTTGTTCTACAAGACAATGCTTTCAAACCTATCGCGCGCATATCTTCATGGCAAGGTCGCGCAGAAGCTCTCAAACGTGCTAGAATAGTACGCAACCCATCTCTCCTACGATCCGTTTGTCCGATTGACGTCTTGCACCCGAAAGTACGCCGCCATCCCAGCCGGGCTTATCCGCGGTGCCCTTGATCGCATGGGTCTTCACGGAACCGTGACCGCAGAGATCACCACACTCCCTCACTGTACGTTGACCCTGTTTCGCTCTACGTTGCTCTGACATGTGCCCCAGGCACGTTCCAGATCAAACTGCCGAAAAATGCCTAGGAGGTCTGTGTACCCGTGTACGTTTTGGTTCCCCTCCGTTATCGCTCGCCGATCGCGAGCGTCCTCGTTCGTCGTCTAGCATTCAGTGGCACAAGTCGGACGAGTAGACAACGCATCCTCCCTAAAGTTCACGGCACGTTTCGTGGTTCATCTCAGCGTCTTTCTCCTGAGCTGCCAGTACGCCCCTGCCTGTCGCCTCGCCACGAGACAAAGCAACGCGTTGCGATGCAAAATAGGAAACCCACGAGTCTGTACGTTCTCCGTTGTCCAACGTTGGCGATGAGCATACAGATTCCCCGTCTTTCGGCACGCTTTAGTTATTCAGGACGCGGAACGGTGAGTGTGACAGATGCCATTGGGAAAAAAACGTCGAAGGTTCGAGGCCTGCCATAATACATACGCCCCTCTGGGGCCAATGTGTAAGTGGCACACGATGCCGTGTCGATTTCAGAAGCCCGCACTCCGTGAGAGCGCGGCGCGGCATGACCGTCCTGTCTCCGAGTGGATGGATCCCTTATCCCTGTGGTCGAACGTTTCTGCATGCGGCATTGGCAACGCTCTCGTGAGGCACCGGAAAATAAAACCGCGAGTCGTGCCTCGCAGGCTGTCTCGGCTAGGACTGTCCTGCCAAGCTTGCCCTGTGCAGCATGAACCTCCGTTGAATTAATCATGCACTACAATCCTCCGGGGGAGGGGGGCATGGTACATACACTATAACAGACACGGAAGAGATATCGCATCGCAGGGTATTTCAGGCAAGCGGTGATGGGAACGCGGGCATCAGAGTCCAAGATCGAACGTTCGAGCGCCGCCCCGTGGCGCCGTAATAGGAATCCAGATCGGGGCGAATCCTTACATCCGGCCCCCCAGCCCGCCAGATCCCACCGCCCCGACGCCGCGCAGCACCTCAGCGATAATGTGCCGCGGACTCGAGAGCGACATCGACAGCGCCTTCTTCGCACTCACCGACGTGGACAGGCTGGGAGGGGACGCCGAGGACGAGAACGAAGAGGTGGACGACGAGGGGGCGGGGATTTCGTCCTCACACACTGAGCGCTTTGGGCGCCAGGACGTGCGGGCATGCATGGGCGTGGGCTGCGGGTGCAGCAGAGGAGAGGGTAACGTGATGGATGATGGTGATCGGGGAGTCTCTGGTAGGATACCGTCGGTGGCGGATAGTAGCGTATCAGGGCAGTTAGGTGGGATGCAGGAAATGCAGGGTGAGGGACGCCGCATGCGACCAGAGATGGAGGGCAGGGAAGACAAGAGGGTCGGTGACGGAGCAGGGGGCGCATCCTCGGTCGAGCTCGAGGTCAAGTCAGTCATCGACTCCGACGTTTTGGGCAGACTGAGAGACGATGAAGAAGCATCCGCAGGAGGAGCGAGGAAGTGGCGCTTGCATGACGAGTCTATCAAATCGGTCGAAGGAGTGGGGTGTCGAATTGCCGGCGCGACGACGAGAGAGGACAGCGATGCCGCAGGACTCGGCGCGGGCGACGCAGACGGCGTCCGCTTTGGGAACGGGAGAGGAAACAACTCTCTCTCGTCCTCGTCGTCCTCCTCTTCTGGAATGCGGGGGGTCGTCGAGGGAGTTATCCGGGTAGGGGAGGGCAGAACGAGATGGTCGGCAGTCGCGTGAGATGCACATGCACGACGGACGAGCAACGGTACAGCGCGCTCATTCGTGGCTTTCGCGTCGTTCAACCAGGTCCTCTCCTGGCTGGCCAGCGACGGGCCGGTGTCGCTCGACCGGCGGCGCTTGTCTACTTCATCCACGCTGATCGAGACGCCTAAAGCGCCGTAGGAGGCAGCAGCGGTACTTCCTGCGACAGTGATAGTGCGGGGGCCATAGTCGGCACTCACGCTACGACGCCTCGAGGCAGCACGTGAGAAATGCTCCGGCCATGCGTCGCCATCGACGAACGCAGCTTCGGTGACAGGCTGGCATGCCGCACAGCATGGACGCAGGGGAACCGTGACGATGTCTGTGCGAGAGGTCAAGGTTTTACACGGGGTATATCGCGTGAGAGTCGGAGATCTGGGAATAGATTGTGCAGAAGGCGGGGGGCGATGCACGAGACAAGACGGGAGAGGGGTGTGATCAATTGATCGGGCATGCGACTGGGGTTTGAGTGAAAAGCTGGGGACGAGGTCGGCGTGCAGTCAACATCACAAGTCCAGAGACGTACGTTGGAAGGGGGACCCGCAGGACGAGGTGGTTCTCTTCGAAGGGGGGGTCTTCTGGTGCTGGAGAAGAAGGACTCGAGGAGGAAGCCCGACTCTTCCACAAGGGGAGGGCATACGACTTTGTGACGACCCTTGGCCGCCGGGAATGGTGGGGTGAGTCTGGAATGACGACGCAGAGGGCGTCGAAGCGAACAGAGCTGCCACGGTCGTCGAGGGTCTCGACAATGGACCCAGGGGAGCTGGTGGGGGCTGCTGCGGTGGACATCGTTGGGACGGCGGGGGCAACGACGTGGGCCGGAGCAGAGGCTGGTTAACTCCCCGCGAGCGAGCCCATCACCAGGAAATTATCAGGCGATCTCCAAGCCGATTTCGGCTGAGGCACGAAGGTTAACGTTCTGTACAAACTCGTTTCCAAGTCCCAAGCAAACACACGTCCAGATGGCTTGGTGACCGTCCAGCTTGGATGCACCAACACTGTATTGCCGTCCCACTTCAAAATGTCCAGTACTTGCGAGGGAACCCAGGTAATTCGAACTTGGCGATTACCTACCCATCTCGCCCCATCGCTTGCGCACAGCTTGGAGCACCTCTGAGTTTTCGGCACCTTCACTTCTCTTGCGGGACTCGCCTCTCTAGCCTCATACTGGCTGCGGTCAGGGTCTTACCCGCTCCAGAACCCTGCATGATTCGGCGCTGTAAGGCGTCTTTAAAAATTCTTTCGCTTCGTTTATTCATTTCTCCGTTCCGGTGTTCATTGCTTCCCTGAGTTCCTCCGTGAGACTTGTAAAGAGTGCGAGTTGGGGATGAGAGCCGCCACTGGTGGTGGCAGTATTGAACCAGACGTCAATGAACACTACTGATCTTCACTTAAACATGACTTTGAGCGGTTCCCAGGTCCCTCCTTGTGGTAGACACACACATAATGTTATCTGTCCAATGCCCATACCTCGTGCCCTCCATGAGTGTTTACAAGCAAACAATGCCCGCATGTAGAAAATGCCAACCACACACATCACGAAAATTCATCAAAGCTTGAGTTCCTCCCAATGGCCAGTCGGGTAAGGAATGCTCGAACAGAGGGTGGTGGTGGGACCATTTCACAGAACATTTGGGATATGCAAACAAAGAAGACTTGATGATCGCTGGTAAGGCAAAGGTAATCTGCAAAATTACCTACAAACAGCAAATTGCTCTGGAGCAGCTGTTAGGAACACAGGACTCGACGTCCACCCTCTGGCTTGCACAGACTATTTTCCCCTTATTTTATTACGCACTCCTTATTATTCTACGGACATTTACTTTACTTATTTTCTTGGGTCATCGTGACAGACTAGGTCACATGACTAAACACATGACATAATCAGATGATGTCACACTATGTCACGCTTGTCACATGTGACACCCTGTCATGCAGTCATGCATGACGTCACATGATGTGACACTATGTCACATTTGGGCTTACTCATATTCTATTACTAAGAATCCTTAGCCCAGGTTCTAGACCATGGACTTGTGGCAATGGCATGTTGATGCATGCCTTAGCCTAGGCGCCTCATGTGTAAGGCTAGATGCCTCATGCATGGGCTAGACCTCTTATTTATATCTCCATGACATCACTATGATGTCATGTACTATTATTGCTATCTTTAGGGTAGAGGGTTGGCAGGCACAGCCACCCTAGGGATGTATTTAAGTAGGGACAGTGTCATATCCCGGACCCTCTGAGCGCAACCCCGAACCTCCACCTGTAACGACTTGCAATGAACAAGGCTAACCCAAAGAGTTAGACTAATGGCAAGGCGCAATGTCCTAAACCAAAAGCCCAATCTAAACTACCCTAACTATTCTAACGATCGTATATGACAATGTACGTAGTCACAAACAAAGAATGTGCGTATGCTGATATAACCCCCTAAAGGCAGCGGAGGTACGAATGCGAAGGACCGTAAATGGACGGTGCCAAACACAGTTTAACGTCTAGGATAGAGACGTCACAGTCAAGGTGACTGGAAACCCCG
>JBBPOI010000741.1:0-10012 GCA_038091355.1 Phylloboletellus chloephorus
GGCGGGAGTCTTTTGTTTGTTTGTTGTTTTTTTTTTATCTCATTCCCCCGCGCGCACCTTTGACGAGGCGTTCAAACGGATTCACTGACGCCCGCTTCGTACCGCAGGCCGTGGACGCTCGGCGCCAGCGCTACGACGAACTCGGCGGTCATGTCCGCCATCCACACCGCCGTCGCGCCCTTGACCGCTCTGGGCATCACGAGCAGCTACCAAAACGAGGGAGGCGCGTTCGAGGAAAACTGGCAACAGGGTACGCTACGGTCGACGACCTTCCCTCCCTCTTCCCCCCCTTTTTTTATTTTATTTTTATTTTTATTTTTATTTTTATTTTGCTTTGAAAAAAAAAAAAAAAAAAAGGGGGGCCAATCTAATCTTTCGTTCTCGCCGACCTAGCCTTCTTCGGATTCAAGTACTCCGAGCTGTCGTCTATCAAGCAGAAATACGATCCTAACAACTGTGAGTAGACACGCTTTGCCTTGGGGGGTTTTTTTTTTCGCGAACTCGGGACGCTAAAACGAGGCGGTTGGCAGTCTTCACGACGTACAAGGTATTTTTATTTTACGCGGTTTCACGTGTCTGATGACATGCCTTGCTCATCACGGTTTCCAGGGCGTCGCTTCCGCGACGAATCTGGCGGCTTACCAGTGCTATTCCAGCGAGTCCCAAGCGGTGGTTTAAAAACGACCTGAAAGGGCTCCGCTTGAGCAGTCGCTCAAGTCCGCTCCCTTCTGGCGAGCTCGCGGTCTCTGGAAATCAGGATGCTACCTTGACCGAACCACACGTAGTTGAGCACAGTGATACATGTACAGAAAACTGGGGCGAGGAGCCGAATGCAAGTTCAATGTGGACGTAAAAACACACTTGACGAGTGTCACTCGACGTCCACGCGCATCGAATCGTCACCCTCCACATGCTTTGCCCCACTCGACGCCGGCTCGCCTTCATTTCGTAAAGGCTGTGCGGTGGGTGGCAGCTGCTGCGGTGCTCGATCAGGTGAATGGACTTGTCCTGATGGCGGTGAAGGCGTGCGTTGGACAGCCTGCTTCGATCGCGCCGAGGGGTTGAAGTAGCCACATTTCGGGCAGACATATTCTGTCCACACGACGGTCAACAAACACCCGCAACGCCACACAGACGGGACTGACGCGTATCCTCCCACACGTTTTCCTTGACGAGACCGTTGTGAGCGAAACATTTCTGACAGATGAGTGCATAGCGTGAAGCGGCGACGGTCGCCGATTGCTCGTCGTCGCCCAGGATCGCATCTGCAAGCTTGTCGTACCAACGTTTACGTGGCGCTTGGATGGGCTGTGGGGTTGCTAAACGGGCGCAATGTGTCAGGAGTGGCAGGGGACGGAAGGACCAAAGGGCACAGCATGACATACGAGAGAGTTGTAGCACCGGAGCCCTGACCTGCCCGTTGGGTGTTTGGAAACGCTGCTGCTGCTGCTGAGGGGGTGCAAGCGGAGTATGGGGAATGGAGGGAGAAGGGACGTGTCGCCTCCGCAGGGGTGTCGCCCCTGGACTGAGGGGCGACGGGTCGTCGTACCTCTCGATGAGGCTGCGCGTGTTGTAATAGTTGGTCTTCTTCTTGATCTCTTCCACGGTGTCGCGCTGCTTCTTGAGCACTTCCTTCAATGTCTTCTCTGGACGCGAGGAATGAGCAAATGGTAGGAGTGTGTGTGCGCGCGTGGACACGGACGGACGGACCTTCGCGGCCACCCTTCCACGAGTACCATATCTGCATCGTGCGCCGCGCAAACAAGATCCTGTAAGCGCCAGAACGTGAGCTCTCGCCCCCCAATCGCGCACGCACGCAAGGGCTTCGTTCATGCCCACACACAAGAGCGGCCCGACCAGCATCCCTGCCGTCCCCACCCTCGAATCGTGCCACGTCGACGGCAACGTCCGCGCGTACCAGAGACTGACGTAGGCGAACCAGACGAAAAAGGTGCCCAGCGTGAACTGCAGCGTCGTGCGTCGCTCGCGCAGGCGGATCTCGGCGAGACGCGTCTGACGCGTTTGCACGTCCGCTGCGAGTCCTGAAAGGATTGCTTCATAGTCCTCGGAGTCGCCCTGTTTGGACGCGCGCGGTCGTCGTTCTGAGTCGTTGAAGACTGGCGACGAGCGAGTGGACGCTGACCTTTCTAAACCAACGGGCGAGGAAAGACATGGCGGGGGGAAGATTTGAGCTGCTAACGTCGTGAAATTTAGATACATAGAATCAGCACAGCCACCGCATGAAACCATGACATCAGGACAATGAAGTAGTCTACATTTTCTCAACGGCGAGAGACTAGCAAAAGTCTGCGTGAGGCGCGTCTTCTGCCCCTCAGCGGATAAATACAACGAATGTGTGTGCACGACGTGCGTTCATGACAACGGACCACCTGTGCGCGGTTACCATGACGCGGCCTCGCTCGATACTCCATGTAATGCACCAACGATGTCTACCCGTAGAATAAATCAAATCCTCGAACACCGAATCCCGCTCATTCAATCGTTCGTCCTCAAAGTACCATACGAATACGCAGGCGACCCATGCACGCGAACAGCCCTCACCGGCCCCCCACCCCCGCCGTTGGCCGCCGTGTTCGCGTCCGTGACAGAGTCCACCAGCGAATCAGAGCTAGCCAGATAAGCAGGATCGTTGTACATGCTCGGGTCGTATCGCGAATGCGGCCGTCGCGACGACGACCCCATCGATGCACTCGACGCCCGTTTCGGAACGCGAGCATCGTCGCTCGCGCTGCCTGCCGACTGTATGGGCTTGCCCTTGACGACCGGCGTCATCCCCGCGGTAGCGCTTACGCCATCGCGCCTGTTGGTCCCATCCGACGTCGTCGACCGAGCACTACCTATCCCCTGAGAATAGGAGCTTGCATTGTACCCAGCGGATCGATATATCGGAGGCGCGGGATAGGTCACTCCTGGAGGCACTGGTGATGTCACGTAAAAAGACACAGGGCTCCTCGATCGGCCGGGCTCAGATCTCTCGGATGACGGAGGTCCGTACGAAGAAGCAGGGAGCTGAGGGGCCCCACCACCACCCATGTCTTGCGGCATTGCTGGACCCCGAGAACCGCTTGGCGATGGGAGGAAACCCGGGGGAAGTTGTCCACTATAGATTTGCCCTCCCACGTTGGCGTGAGGAGTCACTGGGGAATTCGTGACGATGGGTACGAGTGGCGAACCGCGTCCGCTAGGTCCCGGAGGTGCTGGTACCGGGAGAGGGCGGTGGGCATGATCGGGGCTCAACAAGCCACTCGCAGAAACATCCCCACGCCCTCTCGAAGGAGCATCAGATGGGGGTCCTGACTATCATTATCGTTCAATCAACGTCAGTCGATCTAAAAAAAGATAGCATTAGGTAGCTACCGGAGGCTCAACGCTGATCTCAGGGACAGAGCTGTCTGACGAGAGCGGTCTATGTTGATCCCGGTATTCCGTCCTCGCCTCTGAACGACCCTGACGTTCGGAGGTTGTCCGTCGGTGCCGCGAATCCGGCTGTTGTAGCACTCTGGGAGGGGATAGTGGCGTTGGCACTGTTATGTGGTGTGGTCGATGCCTTTGACGGCTATCTTTTGGCGGTTGAGAACGCGACTAGGTTGGAAAGGGAATAGACCACGTCAGCTGGTGGAGCATATCCAAGCACCATACACATACGCTCTGAGCATATCGTCGCCATTGCTCAGGCTCAGAGGGGTCGGAATATCGCAGCTCATCCGCAAATTGCTGCTTCGTTTTCTTGTCCCGGCGCATCGTCTCGCTACTCCCCACATCTCGGAAAGAGTGACGCCCTGCTTGTGGGGTGGATGCCATAGTCTGTGAGTATTCTGATGCTCGTTCCGACCGTATGCTTGCGTCTTCATGGATGACGCTCAGACCGTGCGAACGATCCCGACGCCTCCCATTGACCGGCAAGCCGACTATGTCAAGCTGAGAAATAGTCGATGCCACGGATTGCTTGGCAGATGCCAGCGATTCGTCTGGAGAGCCCCGACGTGGAGGATGGAAATTGTCATACATGTAGTCACGGCTCTTACCTCTCTCTGGGGTACGTCCCAAGCTTCGTTGAGAAGGTGTTGGAGAAGGTATATTGCGTTGGAACTCGTGAGGAGGCGGGAGAGCAATGTTGCGGTTGGTGTCGGCAGTTGGGATATATCCATCCGGAGGGACATGAATTTCCGAGTGGCGTACACTCGGCGGTGAGTTCTGCACGGAGACAGGTCTGCTGAACGGCGGCTCGACAGCAGAGTCCGGCCAGGGCTGAGGTTCTGGGTGTGGTCGAAATGTCTCGCTGGAGGATGTCGGTACAGAGATCGTACCAGGGGGAGGAATGATCCGCGGCTGCACTACTGCCGTGGTGGGAGGGATCACCGGGTCTGCACGCCTCAGGGTGCTCCTGCTGACACTGTCTGAAGAATCTCGCCTGCTGCGAGAACTCTGACGCTGATTTTCCAACGATGAGCTGATGAGGGTTTCGACCCGGTGCACCTCAGGAGCAGTCCTGGAGGTAGAAGGCGGTGGGATGGGGGTAGGTTCTTCCAGGGTCTCGATTTGCTCCTCTTCCTCACGGGCCTCGAGTAACCTGTCGACTACAATGGGAGCCGCGTCCCGCATCTCCTCGAGCCTCTCATCAAGTCCTGCTGCGTGGGCTTCCCTATAACCCATTCTCCTACCTCGGCGAACACCCTCTTCGAAGCCCAACCGACGACCCTCATTCCTAGCCAATTCGATCAAACGCTCCTCGTTCAGCCGACGGGCCTTTGAACGAGCAGCCACGGCCGCAGCCTCGGCTTCGTCGCGCTGCGTCTCAATAGCCTTGAGCACGTCCTGCGCACGAAGAATCTCCTTTTGCGCGTTGTCCAGCTGCAGCTTGTACAGATTCAGCTCCTCCTGCGTTCGCATGGCCTGCTGCTGCGCGGCAATCCTCGCCTCGTTGATGGCTCGCGCCCGCTGTATGGTGTCTTCGATGCGGGCCTCCGCGGTGACGACGCGTCTGGTCTCGTGCTCGAGTCGATCGAACGCGGTATACAGCATCCTGCGCGTCTGCTTGGACTCGTATTCCTCGTTGACGAGCAAGTGCAGCAGCTCGCTCGGAGACGCGGCGGCGTGCGCTCGTTCGCGCTCGTGACGGAACTTGACGCTCGGGCCGCGAGGAATGCGGAGTCGGGGCGCTTCTGCCAGCCCGACGTTGTCGAAGGCAGGGGGCGAGAGGAGGGCAGTTCGGGGTGATAGCGACGCGGGGTCAGATTCGGATGCGCTCTCTCTGGAAAGCGGAATCAATCGTTTGCCACCGAGACCGTGCGCATGCCACATACAGCTGGTCGTGGCCAAGTGGCCACGGTTGTGACATGGCGCTGGAACAAACGCGTCAGTTGGGAGACACGGAATGGAGACTCGGCGTACGTTCGCAGTACAGACGAGATGGTGGTCAGTTACAGACAAGCGTAGCAGCATTCAGATAACGCCGTGCTTCTGTTCCACGACCGGATCTGGTGTTTCAGCTTACCAGCGTGACATGTATGGGTCACGTGGATTATCGCCGGATGTGGAGACACTGTGACTGTCACGGCTGTGTATGTGGTTCAGCCACCTGAACCTTATTTTTCTCCTGTATCATCGCAAAACCCACACGGGGACAGGAAGGCATGAGGTATTGGGAACGACACTGCGTTTCTGCACTCTTTCTGATCGTTTGGCAGCTCAAGCAAGCTCTCAGTGTCAAGCGTGCGAGGCTCCGTCAAAGAGCTCATTGCGGCTGCCAACGACGAGGATAAACGCAACTTTGTGGAGACAATCGAGCTCCAGATCGGTCTCAAAAACTACGACCCCCAGAGAGACAAACGTTTCTCGGGCACCGTGAAGTGATCCCGCCTCCGTCCGCCCTTGTCGTTCGGAGCTCATCTTTTTCGTTGCAGACTGCCCAACGTTCCCCGCCCTCGCATGTCCATCTGCATTCTCGCCGATGCAGCCGACATCGACCGTGCCAAGCAGATCGAGCTCGAGTACATGTCCGTTGATGACTTGAAGAAGTAAGGACGCTCGATCACCTCGGAAACGGACGGCATGTCATACCCTCTCCGCAGGCTCAACAAGAACAAGAAGCTCGTCAAGAAGCTCGCCAAGAAATACGACGCTTTCTTGGCTTCCGAGGCCCTCATAAAACAGATTCCTCGTCTCCTTGGGCCCGGTCTCTCCAAAGGTATGAATCGAGTGTCTCAGATTCTCGCGTCGCGCGCGCGCACTCATCCCCTCCCCCCCAGCCGGAAAGTTTCCGACGCCTGTTTCCCACTCCGAGGACCTGGCGAACAAGCTCGTCGAGGTCCGCTCGACCATCAAATTCCAGCTCAAGAAGGTCCTTTGCTTGGGTGTTGCCGTCGGCCACATCCAGATGACGGACGACCAGGTTTTGGCCAACGTCATGCTGAGTATGTCTACTTCAACGCGACCTGCCGACTTGGATGCTCACGCGGGCTGCGTAGGCATCAACTTCCTCGTCTCGTTGCTGAAGAAGAACTGGCAAAACGTCAAGTCGCTCCACATCAAGAGCACGATGGGCAAGCCCATCCGCGTCTTCTAGACGTCTAGTCCGGCGGGCAGGAAGGAGAGTTGGATTCGCGTGGCAAGGTTTCTGAAATCGAGGACCGAGTCTGGGTATCACAATGCAAAACATGAAGCCTCGCACGCTTAAACCAACGGCTTCGAAGGAAGTCGATTGGGAGCTGATGTGATACCACGATGTTCTGGCTCTTGTATTTCGTTTCACTGCACCACAGTTGCCCGCATACCTCTCGAGTTTGCTTCATGATATGCGAGATATGACTGCGTTGTCCAAGCTCCGAGACCATTCGCTCGCCCCAGTGCCTTTAAATTCACGACAATGTCTCCGCCGCCTGCCACTGGCACGGGGGTAAGCACATTTTTGAAATTCAACTGGCAGAAGACCTCGACGATCCAGACGCCAATTCGTACGTCAACCAAGGTTCGAGATCAAGCTCCATCAACCTTGGCGTCCAATCAAATCTGGGGCGCAAGACGGAACATGAAGCTCTGCTAGCACAGCATGAAATCAGGGAATATTGCCGGACGATATTGATCAGAGGAGCAAGTGGATTGACATTTCCAAACTCTGCGTGCGGAAATGCAGTCGGTCGAAAAAAAAAAAAAAAAAAAAGGCAGTTCACGGCTGAAGTTTTGGGCGTGGACGAAGACTCAGTCCGCTGGTTTAAATGTTGATGCTGGTGAGCGACGGAGAAACGAGACACAGTTCTACTCGTGCCAGCGGAGAAAAGAAAAAAAAAAAAAGGCAATCCGAGTTATGTAATCACCTGCCAAGTAGAAATATCGGCTTCCGTTCTTCGGGCTTCCAAGTTCCAGCTTCATGATCAGGCCCAGGCCCAACGACAATCGGCTTCGCCGCTGCCATCAATGGCTTGCCGCGTGAGCAAAGCACCCTGAACATGTAGTTAGTATTTTGATAATGCGACTGGGGAAGGTAGCTTGCGGTCATAGGACCGTGGACGGTTGACATTTTGTGCATAGCATGTCCTCCACCGTTCGCGTCGAAAAACGCCGTACGGGGCTGGCGCCGTTCGAAGCGCTAGCCGAGCCACCGTGCACGGGCGTACGATGTTGGTATACCCAGCGTGTCTGACGAGCAAGCGCGAGGAGAGACTCTGGTGGATCGTCTCGACGTCTGCAAGTGCACGAGTCTCCGTGAAGGACGCGGCGGTGGAATTTACCAGCTGGGAGGATTCCCGTCGTGTTGCACGTTACGCCTGCATATCGTGCTGTGTATATATAGCGCCACATCGATCCAAACCTTCTGTCAAAGGACACAACTCAAGTTGTTCTGGCCAGGAAAGTACTTGTGTTCGTAAGCCACTTGCTGTCACCCCCGGTCGCCTTTTTCTCCACTTACAAGGACCCCACGTGGCGCTCTGTGGAAGGACTTCATTGACGGTGGGAGCGAACTCTCTACGAAGCTGATTTGAACTGGTAGCTTCTCTGGGTTGGGCGTGAGGGGTACAGAACTCATAACTTGAAGTTCGTCGCGTAGAACTCGGCGTTCACTATCCTCTGGCCTCCAGCCTGAGCGCTGCGGTGCGGCGACCTATTTGTTCCCGACGGCAACCCATAGAGCTACCGCCTCACAACCTGAACGTCACGTCGCTTCAATGAAACTGATTTCCTTTTCGCCACCAGAGCCACATTTTTTTCCCCCTCATTTCGAGCCGCTGATCTAGCGGGGGATGAGTGACACTCTACGAACAAGGATCCGCAGATTCATTGCAGGCGATCACTCCGTGTCTATCTGGCTTCGTTTTCCATGACGGCGTGTCGGCATACGTTCCTTCATTCCTTCCGCCTTTGTCTAGACTGCTACACGACCCCCCTCCCCCCTCCGTTGTCAGCGCTTAACGGCGAATGAGCATTTGGACCCCGAGTCCGGTTCCGGGGACCAGTCTGAACGCCTCAGTCGGGGGGCCGGGGCGTTGGCATTCGGCTTACTGATCGTTCGAACACTGGAAACACTATCTGTACCCCTCCACCGTGCTTCTTCTGTTCGACGCGTATGGATCGTCGACGCAACCCTGGAACAACATTGTTCCAGGCAGATCGACTCGGAGAGCACGTGTCGTGATGGGTGCAGGCGGGGGGATGCTGGTCCAATGATATAATTCACCTGTTTGAGCGGGCTCTCGTTCGAACGCTGAAATGTGGGTGCGAGATGCGGCGTGCCCGCATGTCCGATTTCAAAAAACGGACGTGTTCCAGCCACTGTGGGGGGGCAAGGTACATATTTGAAGGTAACGTAGCGTAACTCCTCCGGGGTGGTTCTGATGTCGTGCTGTCATTGCAGATCTTTTGACAAAGTGGCACAGTCCGTGAACGCGCGCGCGCGATTGTGTCGGAGCTGCAAACGCAAGGCGCGCAGCTTGCCTGCTGATCTGCTACTGCGGCACGGTTGAAGAGCCATTGAAGGCCCCCCCCCCCGACACGCGTGTTTCATGTCGCTTTGTGTTCACGGAGCCCGTACGGGGGGACTTTTTTTTAAAGTTCAGTGTACATAACATTGATCGAGGTCTTGAAGGACGTGAGGGCGTGACCGTGCCTACGACATGGCTGTATCTCGGTGTGGGAGAATTCTCGTGAACGCCGCGTAGGCGAGAAAATTATGTCAAGGAGCTTTTCATGTTTTCGCGCGGCAGGGGTGGATGGAGTTGCAGGAGGGTGCGTGAAGGCGAGACGGTGCCGAAGTAGGGGAGGGAGGGCAGCCGATTGTCGCGGACGTGGAGGAATTGGGACGGTTGAGGTGCAAGGAAGTGAATCGTTTCCATGGTAAGAAAGTTCAAGACGAGTGAGTGAGCGCGCATCAAGCGATCAAGAGATGTCGTACGCTGAGATCTGAACCGTTTGATCGGTGATCGCCCGTTGTTGACACGTTGTTTACGTCTAGACGGGACCGAAAAAGGGCAGGGCGTGCCTGATCAGTCAAGTCGTGCTCAGCCAGCTGGCGGTGGTGGGCGGACAGGTCACGTGGAGGGGCTCCGCATGTTCGGGCAGACACGCCACAGAGGTCGTCCGTGCTCCAACTGCAAGTTGCAGGTGCACGACACACTTGAAGACGAAGGCGTAAAGGCTCCGCGCCGACAATTATATATGGCGAGGACGGCACACGCCGGTTGACGACCAAGATCCAGATGACGGGAAAGCCAAAACTAATTAGCAGATTTCAGTGTCCGAACGAGTGTCCTTTATCGAATTGTATTGCTGACCAGCTCGATTTTATTTCGTGGATTATCTGCCCGTTACGTATTTTGTCGTACTGCCTTTGACAGGTGCTTCCTCATAAGCCGCGCTCCGAGTCCACGTCGTCCCCTCTGCAGCCCTGCAAGCGCATATATCCACCCTCTGTCAGATGCCCCGTCACTCCGCAAAAGCAGACTCGCAGCCCCACTCCCTCTCCGACCCCGCCACCAAGAAAAAACACGTCTGCTCCACC